>JAOZJS010000110.1:0-93248 GCA_025882695.1 Amerodectes protonotaria | reverse complement strand
CTTTACGTTTCGCCATGTAGAAGTGTGTGTGTGTGTGTGTGTGTGTGTTTGTGTACAATTAAGATTACACAATATAGTCAAAGAACCAGAACAACAGAATAATGGACAGTGAACACAAACACGACACACACACACACACACACACAATCGTTTCTATGTAAATTTGACAAGTTGTCTTGTTTGCTATTATTAGTAATCTTGTTGTTGCCAGGACAATGTTGAAGCTTCAAGTAGCAACGGCGACGATAATTCTCAATTGAATAAGAAACATTTAGATTGAGAATAGTAATAATAATAATAATAATAATAATAATGATAATATGAGAATGACCGAAAAGGGACCGACCAACAAGAATGTCAATGTTCGAAGCAGACAAGCAGTAGCAACATGAAGCGAAGCAAGCCAATTCGGCCAACATAATTTAGGAACAACAAAATGAATGCTTTGTTGAGCGGATGTAGCTCGTTAAAGATCGCGTTCGAACAACAAGAAAAGAATGGAAGACAATGTTCTTCACGACAAAACCAAGACCAAGATGAAGGTCCTGGTCATGGTGATGGTGATGGTCTTCGGTTGGTTCATTATAATTTATTATTATTAATAATAATATTGTTCCTATAATATTGCCTTGTATTTTTTTGCTTGCTTTCTTTTCCTTTTCACAATATCGTTTGACACAAAATATCCGCTTAAAGTTCTCGTTTTGATGGTCGCCACAATGGTTCATGTGTGGTGGTGCGTTCGGTCGTTTGGTTGGTCGGTTGGTCGGGCGGGGGTAGGGGGAGATGTACATGCATCAAAATTATTATTTTCATTATTTTATTACAAACATTCACATTATTGTATTGGAAGCAAGATATTATTTTTATACATTTTCCCGTCCGTCGGAGAATGGCAAAAAAAAAGTAGAGGAAATTAATGTCAATTTACTTTGATTAGGGATTCCTCTAACTAACGAAAAACGAAAAACGAAGAACGAGAGAGAGAGAAGGAAAAAATCATCATCATCATCATCATCAAAATATGGTGACATTCAATTTTTTTGCCCGCTTTTTTCAGTCCTCCTTGGAACTTCAGCTTTCCAACAGACATACAAACAGTGCCTGAAAGATGCTTCCAAAAGCATTACCGTAGAATAATATTCATCAGGGATAGGGATCTCTCGGATTCTCATCGTTCGGGTGTGTGTGTGTGTCTATGTGTCTGTGCGGATGACGGATATCCTCTATTTTTTATTTTATTTTATTTATTTATTCTTTTTTCGGGAAAATAATGAAAAAGTGCTGGCGGTGAACAAAGAAAACTAGAAAGTTTATTTTTTCTGCGGATTTTACAGTGAAAAAAAATGCGAAATGCGAAGGGACACGAAGGGTTGGCATGGGAAGGGCATGTGTATCTGGTTGGTCTTTTCCTCTTGTCTGTGCATATCTTACTGACTTTTGATTGGCTGATCAGTTTCTTCAGGGGAGGAGATAGAAATGAAGCTAGTAAAGAAAGCAAGAGAAAGAAAGAGAGGGCTAGCCCATAGTCAACACCATGTCATCATGTCAAATCATCACATTGAACCAATCAGAGAGAGGAATACACCTTTTTATGCTGTGTATAGTGTGTCTCGTCATCGGTTTAAATCATCACATTGGACCAATCAGAGAGAGCAATACAGCTTCTTCGCCTATTTATAGTGTGTCGCGTCATCGGTTCAAATCATTACACTGGACCAATCAGAAAGGAAAACGGTTGTTATAGGCGCGTCAAACAGGCACAGACGCAATTGAATTAAAAACAAAATAGTGGAGATTTGAATTAACCAAAAAAAAGCAAAGAAACAGCCAACGACAAAACGCTCCTATTGCGGATATAAAACTATTACGTTTTGTCCCCAAAGGGTTGTCTACACCTGGGCGCCAAAATTAGCAACACAGCAGCAGATGGCTTTAAACAAATTATGCTTGAAACAAAATTTACTACCATTCATGGTAATGGTAAATGTTTCATAAATTATGAATTTCGAGGGCCACAACTAAACTTTTTTTTTGGTAGTATTTTAAAAGTTATTTAAATTTTTAATTAATTTCTTTAAAAGCTGTTGTTGTTGTTTAAGCGAAATCATTTTCATTCCATCAAAGTACAACAAAGTAGCAAACAAGTCAAGTAAGGTGTGTGTATGTGTATGGGTGTGTCACAATTCATTATTTTAAAATATGTAAATGATGTGATGCTCTCGATGTTCATGATGATGTTTGAATTATCCTGGTTCGTTTTGATTTTTTTTTTGAAATAAGCAAATGCATCACTACGACGCAATGACGGAGGTTCGTTTGGTTGAAGTTCATGGTCCAATCAATTATTGATTATTATTAATTAATTATTACAATTATTACAAATAAACAATTATCATTATTATTACAGTCGAATTACATCATCATAAAATATGTACAAAATTTTGGTGGGAAAAAAATTTCGAATCTTAAAATCTTCTCTGGGAAAAGACCAGAGAGAGAGAAGAAAAAACCAATGAATCCAGACAGTGTATATTGTGAAACACCCACACGCACGCACACACACGCATACAAATCAATCAAACAGCCAATAAACGATAAGAAACATGTAAATATGTGGCGTGTGTAGGCGTGTGTTTTAAAGGTTTAATGTATAAAATAATTACAGTACAGATAGCTATAGAAAAGCCTATAAAATCATCAACACACACGCGTTCTAAAACAAGCTAACAACAGACAAGCAAGCAAACCAACAAACAAAAAAAAGAGAACAAATGCATTCATTTTGATTGGACGACAGTGCATGTTGTGTTTATCCCACAAAAGGCGTGGCCTAATGGTTCATGACCCAGTGGTATTGACCAATAAGCACAGCTCTAGGCTCACTATAATGTTAATACACACACAAACACAAACACAAATGCACACACACACATACATGCACGAAACTGATTTTTTTTTAAATTTTATAGGACACATAATCGTTTGTCTATATTAATATCAAATAATATTTTTGAAAATTATCACAGTCAGGCAGTCTTTATTATTATTGTTGTTGTTGTCGTTGTTGTTATTTTCGCCGGAAATTCCGGTTTGTAAAGTGAACAAGTGTGTGTGTGGGTGTGAGTTTGTATGTGTGTTTCGAATGATATCCTGGGCGCCCTGATCATCCGAGATGCCCGGGGCCTAGGTCTAAGAGTATAAATAGTAGCCTGGCAAGGGCGTCAATGTGATTCTGTTGTGATATTGTTTCGAGTTTGGAATTTCACGAAACTTCGACGAGCGAAAGAAAAAAAATCATAAAAGCATAATCCTGAGCTTTAATTTGAGAGAATCGAATAAAATTGAGCTGGATTTGATTGAAACTAAAATTGAAACACAATAAGCCTGGAAATAGCTAACTAATTTAAAGGTATTGAACAGGGCCAAAATCCATTAAATTTAAAAAGATAAATAAAACAATAAGAATCTAACGCTACCAAAAAATCCATCAATCGAATTAAAACAATGAGATGTGGGCCAATGAGAATAGAACCGTTAAAAGAAACAATAAAATTGAAGCAGATCAATATCGATATCCTCTTGAAGGACAAGCAGACACTCCCAAATCCACGCCAGAAAAGGACAGAACATTCAGAGAGACAGAGAAAAAAAATTGGCAGTATCATTTTTTCAGGGAAAATAAGATAAGCTATAAATCCAGAATTAGTAGCAAAAAAACAAAGCCGGAAGATTTACCTAGCAGTGATGATAATAACAAGTGAGAAGCACCAGAAGCGATTCGTTGAAGATTCTCATTTTGTTTCGTTTTGGTCTCAAACAACTAAAGATTCCAAAATAGAACACGACAAGGCTGAAGTATGTAGCGAAATTGTAGAACAAAATCATGTGATTATGATTATTAATAATAACGAATTATCGGATTATTAGGTTCGGATCGAAACACACAAGGCACTAGGCATCATCATCATCATTGTGTAAGCAGGGGAAGAAAATATTGTAAAAAAAAGAGAGAGATGATATTATAAGGCACTTTGACGCTATTTTTTTGCAGTTGTTGTTGTTGTTTGCTGAATATTCTGTGCGTGGGTGGATTCAGGGACACCGGGGGATGTTTAGATATGCAAATTTTGTCGGTGTCGGTCGATATTGATTCTGCTGATCGGAGATGTTGCTGATGTTGCATCAGGCTTTTTTCGGTTCTCGATTTCGTTAACCCTTTCTAGTCTCATTGTGATATGATTAGATTGATATCGATTAATGGAATCAAGGGGGAAAATAGAATAATAGATAATTCTTTCCCACCCGAAATATGGTCAATATTTTGGACGGGAAGATTTATCATCAAACGGAATGTAAGAAGCTGAAACTAGCATGCAATTCTAGTGAGCAAGATTTCCTTCGGGAAAAATGGCAGCAAAACATGATCACCAACACGATCGTGATCGAACAACTTTACAATAAAAATTAAAACCATCAAGTATATGGGGAATGGAATGGATGTTGTTAGTGTTGTGTACAGAATCATTATGGTAATGAATGATTTCTGGGATTCCTCTCCATCTTGATGAAGATGTTGTTGATTTTGGTCCAATCCAGATGGAACATCATCATTGTTGCTTTGGTTGCCAATGGTGGTCATTGTTTCACAAGCCATTTTCGAGATCAATCTCGTCTGGATTTTGACCCTAAAAGAGTAAAAAAGACACGCGTGTTCTACGCGCATCTCCTTCACCCGAACCCTTTAGGGCCCTACGGCCCATACCGTATTGTCATATGTCCGGATCGGAGGATGCAACGCCTGCTTTAGACATGTTGCCACCTTCGAAAAACATTTCCGTTTCAGAACGATATGATGGGGATAATGTTCTAGCTCTGGTTCTTGAAGCCCCTTGCATGTCCAAATTGTGCTATATACACATACACAGGAAAAATGGAAAGAAAAGAGGAAAAGGAAACAGTCAGGATGAATTCAAGCAGAAAAGGTGGAAATAGGTGACAAAATAAAATTTATTTAACATACCTTGTTGGCACAATTTAGACAAGCACTGACTACACTGGTGATAACTTGCATTAGGTTTTTCGTTTCCTGTATAACATTGTCAACCTTGGTGAACGTGGCAGTTTTACCAACGGTGACATTTTTGACAGCAAACTGTAATTGTTGTACATAAGTAGGCACCTGGTCAATACAATCCAAAAGCTCTTTTTTAGCAGGACCGGTTGGAATCTTTTTTTTGTTGGCGCCAAGTAAAAAAATTGATAAAACAACAAACAACAAACACACTATGAAAACGATTAGCTTTACCTGATAGGTAAAATGCCTAACGATTTTGTACAATTTGTTTGCTTCTTCCGCAAAAAACTCGGCCTGTGTGAACAGATCTTGTGTGGTTTTCAATTCACCTTCACCTCTGGTAAACTGAAACATGGACATGGCCATGGCAGACATTGCTTTAGCTTTCCGCACAATATCATTATCATCCAGATCGACGGTTGGCGCCGATGATTTTTCGATTTCGTACACTTCCACTTCCGGATTGATCTGCACGTTGGTTGGTCTTGGCGCCACACCTCCACCACCACCGGAAGCAACAGCACCGGCTACCGGGCCACCAGTTCCAGTGTCCTCCGGTAGCTCAGCACCGGCAGCCAAAGGCACGGATGCCTGAGACATTGGTGGCATTGGTGATGTTGGCCCATATGGATCACCACCACCGGCCGTATCGGCAGTCATTGGCATTGGTTCTTTTGCTTGTGGATCTAGATGCTGTCCATAACCATAGGACATAAGGTTCATTGATGATATTGGAGCTACGGCGGCCATGGATGGTGATTGTGCAACCATTGGTCGGCCAGATTGCATCATCAAACCACCGGTGGATAATGATGATGATATTTGTTGAGCAGTGGGTGGTGGTAATGGTGGTGGCCTGATCAATTGTTCTCGGGCTTGTTGTTCACGAAGGAAATCGCTTACATCGCGCATTATCTGCGATATGTCGCCAACCAATGCCGACCAAACATCGGCAAACACATCATAATTTTCTTTGACAATTTTACTATTGGGAAACAACAGAAGCGTATGCAATGCTGTTAACAATTGTTCACCATGTATCTCAATAGATGTTTCCGTATGGCCAGCGGTCACCTGCGACGAAGCAGTTGGAGCAATATGGAATAGAAGCCGACAAACTTCTTGAACATGATCAGAATGTTCACGGAATTGTTCAATAAGTTCATCAATTTGTTCATGATCACAGTCAATAGCTGAACTTTTGAGCAGTACTGGCAGGTCAATGGTTGTATGGTGCCTGAATAATTCATCTGCTTGGTCCAAGGCAACATCTTGAAGCTTGTGATTGAACAGAATCGAAATTTTAGAGCGGATGGGCGGATGTTAGGCGTGGCCAATGATGATGGCAATAATTGGAAAATAAATAAGAGAAAAAAGGACAGAATAACAAAAAGAAACAAACAAACAAAAATCTCATTAATTTCTTATTATTCTGGGCTCCCCGAAACTCTCCAGGGAAACTTTTTATTTTGTGTGTGTGTGTCCTTTTCTTTTTCCCTCCAAAAGCTCTCCGGTTACAAAATTGCTAGGCTACATGATTAGAATAATAATCAAAGATTTTGGCCAACTCTCTCTAGCCCTTACCTTGCATCTTAGTTCATTGGTCAAATTGTTGATTTGCATTATGAATGTATCGAATTCGTCCACGGTCGATGCTGTGAAACAAGGATCATCCTGCATTCCGGATGAACACGAAGCCCCGGCCAAAAACAAAAATAAGCACAGATGCAATTAATTATTATTATTATTATTATTATCATTATAATTAGACCTTATTCTGGTTGGTCTGCGATCGTGTGTGTGTGTTAGCTGTTAGCTAGTTCTTATTCTCATTGGAGATGCAAGAATCATCATCATCATGTTAATGAAAAAATGGGCCATTGGACAGATTACAAATGAGCTCTCCGATGACAAATGACCCCAAAATAGATGTTCCAAAGCGATGATGGATAACGACCGCGTTATGCAAGTGTCTGTGGATCATCGGTCCTATCGACCAGAATCCATTGGAGCCATCAGTCAATTGTGATTAGTGGACAATTATCCTGGTGCTTGTCTGTCCTTGTCGCTTTGTGGTCGGTCTGTGTGTTTTGTGTGGTCTGGTACGAGTATGTTGAGAGTTAAATGTTGTAATTGAATTAACCACTCCACATCCTACATCTGCACTGTTCAAATTTAATTCACAAACACACACAGACATTCTGGTGCCATTCGGGCCGACCAACCAACCAACAACATCAATAACCATCACTGTTGTTGTTGTTGTTGACTACTAACTCTTTTGCTGAAAAGTTTGATTCCTTGGGATACTGGTTAGGATTACTGGAGGATGGGCGGTAACGCTAAAGCACCAGCCAAACATCCGAAGCCAAGCCAGAAGCCAGAGCTCATTTAGATGGTGAGAATCTCCTTAAGGAGAACCAGCTCCAGAGAGCGCGAGAAATAAATTTAGGAATAAAGACGAGTGAAGAAATTGAGTAAACCAAGTAAATTGTTCCAAAGAAGCGCTTTCTAGCATGCAATTTGGATGGGCCTCATGGCGAAAGAATATTCTTCTTCTTCTTCTTATTCTTATTCTTCTTCAACTTGCTTTATTCTATTATCCGTATTTTTTTTCTCTGGTTTTGGTTATCTAGTTCAAGAAGCGAAAACTGCATATATTACCGCTGGTTTCTAAGCCAATCTCGCTTTCTCTCTCCATCTCTCTCTCTTTCTTTCTCCAAGTTCCAGGATTCTGGGCTCCAGAATCCCGAATGCACTCTGGCAATGTGTCGATGTGGGTGTGTGCGGTTTTCGTTTCGCGCGCTTGAGATGAATTTTACTCGAGAATTATTGAAAGTAGATTAGCGAAACAGTTGCAGGGCGTTAATAGCGCAGAGCTATCATTGATGATCAAGTTTTTAATTAACACCACAACTGTTTTTATGGCCTACACCACCACCAACATTATTATAATGGTTAGTAAATTGGCAAAATATGGAACCATAAACGCATGACAGTCAAGACAGGCAAGACAAACGACCGAGAACGGGAAATAGGAGAATATCCTTCAGATATATTCCATGTTCGAATCTGCAAATCAAATTTTTGCAAAACCTGAAACAATTCTACATTTCCAACACAATTCCTGCAACGACAGCAAGATGAAGAATCCTGATCACACACACACACGAAATAATAAAACTTGCACCAAGAACATTGATGTTTTTCTTTGTGTCTCTTCCGAATGGTTCTGGTTATAAGTTATTTATATGTAAACTTCTGGATTCCAGAAGTTCTGGTGGTACTCGAAATCGAATCCAAAAAGAATGTTCCTGTGTGTTCAGGGATATGGGCGTTGGGATATTCGCTTCTTCATTTCTGTTTTATGTCGAAAAAAACAAGAATGAACGACAAGGTTTTTCCTTTATTGTTTTGTGTTTCCTGTTTGTGTTTGTGGCTGTTGTACGACGCTGGCGCTGGTGGATAGGCAGGCGTGTCCAACAGACAGACAAGACGAAATGAAACTAAATGTTTCAAAAATACAAAGCAGCACGACAAACACACAATCAAGTATTACGATTGGTGTTTGTGTGTGTGTGTTTGTTGGAAGATGAGTAAAACCATGTTAGTCACGCCAAAATACAACTGGTTACAGCACAATCAAATGTTCGTCCTGCCCCTTTTTTGCATTTTTCTCCTCCTTCTCCTCCTATTTCGTATTACACCAAAAGCTTCTTTTGCTTTTGTTTCTCTCGCAAATATTTTTTTTTACGGTTCGGTTCGATACAATCGATTCGAATGAGAATGGATATCATCCATAATTTGCTCTCTCTTCGCTCGGTGGCGGGAAAACATTTGAATATTCTTGGAACTCAAAGGATTCAACGGAAACGAATTGCGGAATTATTTTTGTTTTCGAATTTCATTTTTGTTCCTATTTCCAAGTATCTTGAATTATGTAATCATCATTCTTCTTCTTCTTCTTCTTTTGCTGCTGCTGTTGTGGATATCGCTACCTGGTTGGGCGTGGTCGCTTGCGTGTGTGTGTGCGTGTGGGCGCGCCTGTAACCTGCACGGTTTTTTTTCTGGGCCAATATTTCTTGTTTCTTGTTTCTCGTTACGTGACACCCATAACGACGTCGAGCTCAACAGAGACTGGGAAGAAAGCGAGAGAGCGAGAAAGAGAACAGCTGCAGAATTAATTACTTAATCGATGTTTCGCATATGAATTCTGGGCGTCTGGTATTGCAAACTGAAATGGCAAAAGATGAACGAGAATAGGAAACAAGCGAGAGAGAGAGAGAGAGAATTGCTCCAAAGAGAGCTTCCAGATACGAATGTTGTTTGTTTCACATTTCCTTCCTGAATCGAGCAACAACAACAAAAAAAAGATGGTGGTGTGGAAAATGGCAATTGATCCAAACCAATCAACCAATGGAAAGGTCCAGTGAAAAGGTACCTAGCAAGCAAGATACCTGGTGGACGATGATTGCTATTGCTATCTTCTTATGCTTAACAGCTTCCGTCCGGGTCAACTCCAATAACCTCGAACGATTGGCTGATTGTGCTTCAAGCGTTTCCGTCATCTTCGTCGATTGATTCTTATTTTTGGTCGCTAGGTGCTGACGTTGTTATCGTATCAAATACAAGGGAATCTAATTGTTGAGTTCAATTAATAATTCAACAGCGTTTAGATTCGAAAGGGATTTCGATTATAAAACGATTATTATTATTATAAATTCGATGATACGATTTAGAATTTTCATTTCCGAGAATCCGAGAATCTCTCTTTCTCGTTCTCTTTCCCTTGTCTCAAACGGTGACAATCTTTTTTGGCTCAATTTTCTAAAATTAAGAAAAAGTCGGTTTAAAAAAAAAAGTTTGATAACACGAGAGACAACAAAAAAAGATTCCAAAGTTCCAAAGGCTAGGCTGGCTGGTTGATGCTCCAACACCATTGTGATGTCTGATGGAAAGGGCGCCTTGGAAAACAAAACAAAAAAAACCTAGAATCCGATTAGATTGTTTTCGGACGATAATTCACGCCAACACACAAACACACACGCGGACTTTGGCCCTGTCAGCCGCCAAAATATATATTCTTCACCGAGCGGCGCCATCCGCACACACACATTTACCAACGAAACGAAACACGAAAAGAAAAAAAATACTAAGAATTAAGATCGATGGGTTCTTCACATCCTCTCTTCTCCATGGCTCCAAGTTGATTCATCCATTCACGTCAAAATGTGTGGATGGCTTATGTACAGGATTTGTTGTTCCCTCTCTGTGTGTGTGCGTATCCGTGTGCGTGCGTGTGTATGTGAAAACAAGAAAGTTTTTAATTTAGCTCATTCGAAAGTTATATGGGTGTGTATGGGTGGGTGTGTTGGTGAAGGGTACATAAGAACCACACCCCATTCACATTCAGCAAAGATAATAATAATAATAATAATATCCGAAAATGGATGGATCATCATATAATAGAAACATATCGATTATCTGTCCCTGTGTCCTGTGTCTGCTGTGTCTGGTGTTGTGCCCGGTTAGTTCCGATATCGAACGGAATAGATGAAAATGAATAGCATGAATAGCATGAATGAATAGATGGATAGATGGATGGATGAATGGACACAAACAAGGATAATAAAGGATAATGTATTGGGAGCGAGAGAGAGAGAGAAACGGAATCGTGGATTCTAGTTTGGAAAAAAAAATACATTTGCCAATAGTTGTTGCAGTTGGTCATAATTTATAGCTACCAAACCAAGTGTGTGCGTGTGTGTGTGTATATTGTGGGCCATTGTTTTTTTTTCTCGTTCACCAAACAATCCAAGCTAGATAGCTAGCTAGCTAGCTAGCTAGCCACCAACAAAAACTTAATGACCGAAAAGAAAATCTCTCTCAAATGCACCGAAAAAATACAGAATTTCTCTATTCCGTGCATCTGCACGCCCACTACGACAAGAATCTTTTGGAACACGCCCCGAACAAACACACACACACACACACTTAATGGCTACTAAACCATTTTGATTTTCTTTTTTTTCGTTTGGGTATTTTTCAATCACATTCAACTGGAGAAAATGAATGTAATGATATTTACCAAAACGAATCTGAAAATCAGGATAGATTTAGTGATATTAAAACCTTAGAATTGAGGAACGAGGGGCATCGAGAGAAAGGCGCCCTGAAATCCATATCCGCTTAGAGCAGGAGTTAGCAACCTTTTTTTATGAACGGGACCAATTTAAATTTTTGAGAAAATTTTTGGCGGGACGCACATGAAGACGACATCTCTGAACAGCAGACCAGAAATACAGCTTCTTTTTTCCGGTTTATAGTGTGTCGGTCTCGTCATCAAGTCAAATCATAACATTGAACCAATCAGAGAGAGTAATACACCTTCTTATGCTGTTTATAGTGTTGCTTGTCATCAAGTCAAATCATCACAATGAACCAATCAGAGGGGAGAACGGTTGTTATAGGCGTCAAACATGCACAGACTTGTACTGGTAAAAGCTGATCGCTGATCGCTTTCAATCGGTTTAAAACGTGTCTGGTCATCAGGTCAAATCATCATCACTGGACCAATCAGAGCGAAAGGGGCAATACAGCTTCGTCTACTGTTTAGCTGCAGAAATAAGCTGGCAAAAATGGTGGGCCGCACCATAAATGTTCGGATGGGCAGGCCGCAGGTTGCTCACTACTGTGATCAAGAGTATGTGGTGGATGTGTGCAAGGCACCATCAGGCAGTCTAGGCAGTCTAATGATGGGCCTTTTTTAGGAGGAGCCTAACTAGGTCAAAAGAAACATGGAAAAAGCGAGAGAGCGAGAAGGAGAGAAGGGCTCTCGGGTCTCAAAATGGGCGAAAAGAAAGAAAAAAGAAATAAAGAAAGAAAATGAAACTAAATTTGTTCAAATTTATTATCGAAACAGCCTCCATCCATTTCTCCATTCGTTCATACATTTTTTTCTTTCGTAGAAGAAAAGTATTTCCACCAAGCAAAATGAGTTGAGCTAATGTGAGAAGTTAGATTTAAAAATAGCAACCCAACTTAAAAGTCGATTCTAATTTTAGGTTCTATTCTAGGTTCTATTCTAGGTTCTGTACGTGTGTGTGTGTATTGTCCCTGGTGTTGGCTCAACCAACCCTACCGCCACCACTAAACGCCACCATTCAGTGTTGGTGGTGTTCCCAGCGGAAACCAGACAAGAGGCCCGGACGACAGCGACGTGTTAGTAATATTCCGTTGCCATAATATTGATGATGATGATGATGATAATAGTAATAATAATACCACCACCAGAGAGAGAATCACCAACCAAAACAGAACCAAAAAAAAGGAGAGCGAATAATATAACGGGAAAAAAAACGTTTAGGTAACGGAACGCGACGTCTGAAGCCTCGAAATTGTTATTCACTGCGGCGATGGCGGCGGCGGCGGCGGCCCTAGCCATTATTGTTATTATTATTAGAATATATAAGTTAAGAAGATCAAGAATTATAATAAAATGCATGGATAGATGATGATGATGATGATGATTCTTTCTTTTGATGATTTGATTTTTTCGTGTGTGCAAGCGAAAAGCGAATAAGCAACGACAACAACAGCGACCAACGAGAACAGAAACAAAATAGAGAGGAATACTTACAAAACAAACTACGGCACGAAAGAAAGCATCCACTTCTGCTTTAAGTTGATCACAAAGCAATAGAATATTTTCTCTATGCTCATGATTGGTATAAGCAGAATCGGTAAAATCCTGTGTACGTTCAATGGCCGCATCCAATGCGAACATAATCTGCTCTTTACAATGCGATGTCATTTGGCCCATTTGTGCCAGATCCGATAATTCACGGATACGTTTCAGGAAATTCACAATACTTGGACATGCATCCAATTGTTCATGTAGCCAACGTAATGTTGATTCAACGGCCAACACAAACGAATTACCCGGTACGGTACGTTGAACACGATGTAATTGTCCACGGCGTTGATATTTAGGTATGCCCGGTATTGCTGATGATTGTAAATGTTGTTGTTGTTGTTGTTGGCTGGTCGTGGCCGAGGCTGTTGTACGTTCACGAAGATAATCACAGCCATATAGCAGTGCTTCATTGTGCGGATCAAACGGTAAATGTAATGATGATGTTGATGATGAGGATGTTGGCCGTGGATGGAATGGATGCGGCGAAGAACAAGTTCCGGCCGCGGCTGCAGACGAAGCAGTGGCGGCTGCGGCGGCTGCTGCATTCACCTTATTTTGATAGGAAACAATTCCTTCTTTCACCACAAAATGTATCAAATCCATTGCACGACGCATTTGAGCAAAAACTGTATCTCGATTCTCTCTAGCTGTTTGACAATCAGGATGTCTTAAGCATACTTTGCTTGTTGTTAATAGCATCATTGTGGAACGTTCCAATGTTTTCCTGGCGGCAGACATTTGGGCACGACGTTTTTCATTTTTTAGATCCTAAACAACAATACACACACAAACACACACACGGATAGCAGAATGCAGCACGAGAATATTTTGGTTCCCATTCATGGAACACACACACACACGCACGCACACACAGGGATACACCCACACGCACCACGAAAAAAAAAATGGGAAAAGTTAATTAGAAATTCCATACGCCCGGCATTGAAAGCCCGACGATACTAAACAACGATGCGGTGTGCGTGTGCCAGGTGCACCATACACCAAACAACAACCAACTTACATTCTGTCGGTCACTGGTAAGTCGGGCCAATTCAACCATTTCCATGCCGAAATGTGAAAATGCTTTCACAAATTCCGTAAAGTTGGCCACATTCTCCAGCCTATTCAATGACATCGAAACCTTTGATAAGGACAAAGAGAAGAGGAGGGAGCAGTTTATTAAAATCAAATTCTTTTCCGCACACACACACAAACACACTGGCGCCCATTGTGGGAGCCAACGAATGCATGGCGCCATGATAATAATAATAATAATAATAGTAATGATGATGATGTATACTAACTCGATCTTTGCTGGCCACAATTTGCTTCACTACCACAGTGTCCGCAACCAAAAGCACTCTGGTCACCGATGATAATAGTACACGGGCAGCTCTGGCCATTGCTGAACGATCAGCGTGAACACGATGCCTGAGCTCTTCAATATTGGATCCAGCTGTGGTGGATGTTGATGTTGATGGATCATCCACCACGCCAACCGGAAACATCACCGATTCTTCATCGACCACTCCCACAACGGCAGCGGAAACCATGGATGAGGCAGCACGTAGACTGGGTGCGGTCAAACTGCATAGCTGCTCAATCAAAGCTCCTGCATTGCGAGCATTCTTACAAGCATCATACATTTCATTACGGATTTCCGGATTATCATCACCGATAGCCTCGCCCACCGATGCAAAACGTTCAACGGCAAAGTTGACCGATTGGCCAGCACGGACAATAGCTCGAAGCTGTTTATCATTTCGGATCGGTCTTTCACGTAATTTGGTGAATGATGAAATCTGGACAAACAATAATGAAAATTAATGAAGGATAACAACAAAAATATATAACAACGACAATGAGGAGGAGGAGCAGGAAACGTATGACAGCCAAGAAATTTTTTATTAATAATAATTTGTCCATCAAATCATTTGACACATTCCCTGGCAATTGCCTGGCTTTCGTGTTTGGTCGTGTTGTTGGTGTGTATCATAATCAAACCTACACCGGGCGCGCGAGATTCACGTCCGGTTCCTCAGCCTGAGCATTCTCTCCAATGGCAATCAACCTATTCAAACACCCACGCACCAGCACGCAACAAAACCCCCATTGAACAAAACCACCAATCAAAATTGTAAGCATCATGAAGCAAACGAAGAATACTAAACGGAATTCAGGGAACGGAATTGTTGTTGGATACCGCGAACTAAATTCACCAGGAGCTTTATGCATCGTGCATCGTGGTATATTCGTTCTGATTCTGAGCTGCACGTAATTGGCGCAGCGTACAGGAATTGAGAGCGAAAAAAAAACTAATTTAAATATTTCTTTGGATCTCGAAAACAAAATAAAACCAACCAACAACAAATATTCTGGATTCTGGCGCCGAGAGGAGGAGGAGGGCGCGCGTATTTATTTCCTGCACCCATTGTGTCTGGGGTATGTCTGTTCATTTCGTTTCTCGTTTTTTTCTGGTATTCTCCTCTTTATTCTTTCTTTTTCTTCTTCTGGATTCTGGATTCTGGCGTTTTATTTGGTTCATTTTTTTTCAAAACCGTTCTGGTTATTCTAGTTGTTCAGTTGTGTTCCGTTGTTGTTGTTGTAGGCTTGAGAGACAAGTCAATCAAACGGAATTTATGCACAATTTATTACCGAACAACAACAACAACGACAACAATTCATACCAATCAAAATAAGAGCGCGAGAATAGTGGTTGAATGGAAGGGTGGGGGGAAGGAAGGCGGTGAGGACGGGGGACAGAGGATAGTGGTGAAGGGGAGGTGGGGTGGCAAAATGGAACAGAGTGGCATTTGGATCGAATGAATGAATCAAGTAGCCCACAGACAACAAGAGTGGAGTAAAAGAGGATCCCCTCAACACTTTGATGGTATGTTCCGTTTCGTTGTTGCTGTGTGTGTGTGTGTGATCATTGTGTTTGCCCGATCAACCACTATTGGCAAGTCAATCAAGCAAAACACGCCAAGAATAAAGACAGAAAATAGAATTCAAGATTGAAGTGAACGAGAGAGAGCGAGAGAGCGAGAGAGAGAGAGACGAAAAAATGAAATTGAATGCAAAAAACCATCAAAAAAAATTGGAAAATATTGGCCCGCTAACGGGAGCAAATGGAGAAGAAGAAGACGAAGAAGAAGATGAAGATTCTATTTAGGTTCCTAAATATCGATCGCTTTTCGATGTGCCTGTTCTACATTTTTCCGAAATTTATTTCGAAAACGAAAACGAAAATATGAAATTCGAGAGCTTTTGGCCGGGGTTGCCCCCCATTTCTGCTGTGCTGTCACTTTGTCTCTCTTCGTTCTGTGTCGATATTCTTGAAGCCGATATGATCAAATTCAAAGATATATCCATCCTCTACAACGTGCTTGGTTCGTTTTTGGTACAATTTGATTGATTGACGGACACATGTTTGAGACAAGATTTTAGATTGTACACTTCAAACTTCAAACGGGTATCCGGGTATTCGGCGCTGGTGGATACGGATACAGGGAATCCGGCACTGAACACAGACATGTAACAAACACACACACACACACACACACGCTCACATACCCTCGGAAGAAAAACTGTAACACATTTCAACAAGCTTGTTGTTCGGGCAAAAAGAAAAACTTGTCAATTTACAGGGCGCATCCAGACTACACAAGAGAATCCGGAATCCAGAATATTGAAAAACACACACATACACACACACAGGCACGCACACACACACATATGCTCAAAGAATTGCTGCTAAAAATGAACGTCAATGAAATATGAAACAGGAATTTTGGATCAAAAAAAAACTAGTGGAAATAGAATTTTGGCATTGAGAATCCCCTCCCCCACGAGAAAAAGAGAAATTAACTTACAAGATGACTGTGGCGTCGTTGCATGATGGATCCTGACGAGCGCTCTAGCGCCCGGCTTGCCTCGGCCCCCGGCAAACACGGATCTTGGTCAAAATTCTCGGGGCCTTCGGATCCCTCTCTCTCTCTCTCTCCCTCTCTCTCTCTTGCTCGCTTTTGGGCCTTGGTCGGCGAATGCAGAACGAGCTAGAATATGTGGATTATGATGCAGATAGCGAAGAAAAAAAATAGAACCGGAAGTAAAATTACTACTAGCAGTAGATGATCACCACTAGTAGTAATTTGTGTAATTTTCGTTTTTTCAAAATGAAGAACTTCATGTTTGATAGATGATGATCGTGGTTGTGGTGGTGGTGGTTAATATTTTTTCTTTCATTGAGACATTTGTGGGCGACCGATTGGATGGCACGCAAAACAGATTCATCATCATCATCATCATCATCATAATGATCATCGATGGTGCCCTGGCGCCCGGAAAAGCACGACGGAGACAAATTTCTTGGATCCCCAAATGCTTTACATTATTTGCTTCACGCACCTACATACACACAAACAGGTATACAGGTACCAGAAGCTTATTGCGTTGTTGGATATCAACGGATATCCTCTTCAATCGATTGTATTGGATATGTGTTGAGCATAGATGATGGGCGTGCGATGTGTGTGTGTGTGTGTGTTGGAGGCAAGGTTCATGTGTGTCTCTGTGTTGGAGGCTTGGTTTATTTGTGTCTGTGTGCGTGGGAGGTGTGGCTTATGTGTGTCTGTGTATGTTGGTGTGTGCGTGTGCGTGCACTAAATAAGGCGCAATAAATGTGGAAAAAAATGATCGAAACCAAACACAGCATCAACAACCACCAAAAAAAAAATTACTAAAACTAATGATCCCGTTATAAATCAACGGAATGGACTCATTCAAAATGTCATAATATATACATTTTGGAACAATAAAAACAAAACAAGATATACAAAAGCACACACACACTTTACGCACACAAAAAGATGGAAATTTCAAAGATAAAAACCGTTAGAGATGGCGTGTCTCTTTACAGCGGTTGCGGGTCCCGTCTCAAACGAAAATTATATAATAATAATATGAAATGAATGAAAAATAGGGAACAAAAAGAAACGGAGATTACGGTTCAGGTTTCCTATACAAATGGATTCTCAATACATTCTCCTATCCATCCGATGATATAAATTTAATACATTGTGAATCAACCCGCCGAATCATTACATAATAATAATAAACACAGACGAATGGACAAATAGACTGCGGGTGTATGTGTGTATGTGTGAGTGTGTGTGTGTTTGTTTGTCCCGAGTTGGTGGTGTTGATGTATCCGGATTCTTGGAACGATGTTGTTTGGTGTTTTGGAGGGTGGAGAAACCCCGGAATCGAGCGATCCTCTTGCTGCACCACCTAACCGATTGAGGCCATTCACATTGAACAACAACGACGACAACAAATCATTAAATCGATTGGAACCACGCGATAACTTGATTGGACCACCACTATTAGATCGAATCTTCTTGGGCGTCTGATACGAGTATCAGAAGATATGATAATACCAAACAAAGGAAGGACTGGCCGGAATATTCTGGTTGTTGTTGTTCTTCTTCTTCTTCACTTGTCACACCCGAACCTTCATGCTTCGAGCTCGAGGATCAAAACACAATCACACATGCACAGACACACACACACCACAATGTTCTCAAAAGTTGGTCGAACGTCGAATATGTCGATCCGACAAACACACGATAACAATATTGGACCAAATTGGACGCGTGGTGGATCACCTATGAAAATGTATCACCAAGAAATGAATGTATGAATTAATAATTAATTTCCGATTCCCGATGAAATGAGGCGATTGATCGAGGTTATTGAATTTGGATCATTTAAATTCATTCTGTTCCAAGAAGAAGCTGTTCCACTATCTGTTTAGCGGTTGGCCGCGTTCTAACTCGGTTCATTTGATGAAGATGAAAAATGGATCCGGTTGCAAATGGCACGCTGACAAACAACCGTCTTCAACAAACACCCACCCACATTTACATCATTGAAACCATCATCATCATTATAATCATTTGGATTCGTGTGTACAAAACTGAAACACCGAAAATCAAAAACAAGAATGATGAAAACAAGAAACACTGCCTGGCCTGTGGAAGAAACCGCCGTAGAAAAACTAGCAAGCAGCAGCCGACCTAATGCCCAGTTTGTCTCTGTATGCTTTCGTGTATTTTCGTTAAGAACTAACACCACCAAATGATGGCTTCTATCGTTGCACGGAATCCAGGGATCCAGCGCACGACGCCTTGGCTTCTTTGCCCAACACCACCACCACCACCAACCAACAACAACATCAACTAACCAAACGAACCATAACACACAGAAATAAAGGCTAAAGAATATGTGCCCGAACAACCAGAAATGTCCGGAGAGCCTACGGTCGGTTATTTGTCGGCGGTGGTGGTGGTGGCTGTTTTCGGGTTTTTGCTCTCCTTTTTTTCGTTTCGTTGCTTCTTCTTCTTCTTATGGCACCCTGGATTCTGGATTCTGTATTCTGTATTCTGGATTCTGGATTCTGTATTCTGTTCTATTCTGTTCTTCTGCTCTGGTTTGTCGTCTGCTTTCACTATCTACTGCTGAATGAAAAGTTTTTTGGGTACCACATTGTATGCTTGCTCGTGTGCTCCAATTAGGATCCAAAACGGGCGCTCTGGTTTTCACTCAAAAATACTCCCGAAAATAATACTAATAATAATAATAATCATCATC
The DNA here is from genome assembly GCA_025882695.1 of Amerodectes protonotaria. Classification (NCBI taxonomy): domain Eukaryota; kingdom Metazoa; phylum Arthropoda; class Arachnida; order Sarcoptiformes; family Proctophyllodidae; genus Amerodectes; species Amerodectes protonotaria. The sequence goes on along the minus strand of JAOZJS010000110.1, from coordinate 73,824 downwards.
ATCATTTTTTAGGTTGGATTCATTCATTCATTCATGGTTATTCATCAAAGTCTCCGATTCCTGCGATTGGTTGCGGTTCGGAAACCGAAGGCGCGCGCGCCCATTTCTGAGCTTATTTTTTTTATAGAAAAAATTCGGAATTTCCAAAAAAAGAAGAAACCAAGATCCCATTCGAAATCGAGTTCGTTCGTTCTAAGAGCTTTTGGATTAGTTGGGAGCTGGGGGCGATGGGGAAACCGGGCGATGGATTTCTTCTCCAGGGGAAGGGGAAGAGGGAAGAGGGACCAAATAGAATTGAATTGTTGTTTGGTTGGTTGGTTATTGATCCTAGTTAATATTCTGGTATATCATTTTTTGTGTTATCAGAGCCCTGTTTCCTTTCTTCGAGAGAGACACACCACCACTGTCACACCACCACACTGTCAGCACTATTTTTGTATGGTTGTTCCCAAAAAATAGTGATTCACAATTGGCCACCACTACTGCCATCGATCCATGAATGTAACTATAAGGGGTGTGCTGCTAGAATCTTGGAACCAGTGGTGAAGAACGAACCAGCCAACTAGCCAACATACCAAAGAAATGAAAAACATATCCCAAGCACCTTGTTTCGGTCGGTGGTCGTTGTCCTGCTGGTGTGGTGGTGTCCGTGCCGAACGCCGACATTGTGAACAACGACAACATGCCAAAAACCACCCAGAACCAGGGAAAGTCAATGTTGGTTGTTTTCTAAAATTCAAAAATCCTAGTGAATCTTGGATCCATATGCACAGACACGTACACGTTCAACAACCAACAACCAAGACCAAGACTCGGTGCCCAGAATACCGAGCACGGATCCGTTCTTGGTTGAATATGATGATCATTATTACTATCATCACCATATATAATCATTATTGACTTGACCCCGCCGAACAAGCATTTGCCAATGGTGTTTGATTAGGTTTCCAACACTTGAAAACACCCGGGCAGAACATGTTGGGCGGACTTTGGTTTTGTTTCCGGCTAGCTACTTAAAATGCAAACTCTGATCTATATATCATGATTTTCTCATTATTTCTTTCCCTGAAACCAACCAAATAACCAGAATAAAAAGAAGAAGAACAACAACAAAAGAATCCAGAAATAGAAGAAGAAGAAGAAGAGAAATTCTTTTCAAACTATTGTCTTCCTTTTTTCTCCTCTCTTTTTTTTTACTAAATTTGAAAGAAAAAATCGAACAACTTTAAATTCGATCAAATCAATTTCCCGCCAATGATCGGAAAGAATGTTCAACGTTCACACTGAACCGGGAAAGTGTTGGCATCCATTTTATTTTATTTTCGATTTCTTTCCATTATATATTTTGTTTTATTTTATATAATTTGATGATCCAATGAAAAGTAGTGAAGATTGTTAAGATTGAAGATCGAAGATCCAAGTTCCAAGAAGAAGAACGAGAAGAGAGGTGGAACAAAAAAAAAGCCAAACGGTCGTCGAGAATTGATGATGAACACCGACCGAAAGATGAAATCCTACAATCCTAGTAGAATCGAAATGAAATTCAATTCCATAAACTAATTGAGCGCCCATTGTAGATGTCATGGACCAATCGCCATGGAACATGGAACATGGCACCAATCATGGTAGTATCCTGCCCCCTCCCCCCAACAAATTCAGGGATCCTAGAGATTCCCGGAGATAAAAAAAAGAAGATAATATGATATATATAGAGAGATGCCAGGGTCTAGAATTCATGCACTCACTCTCTCTCTCACACACCAAACATCATCGGTCCAACCAATAATCATTACCCCAATGGAAAGTTATACATTGTTCCCATCTATGGCTTCCTCCCTCTATTTCTCTCTCTCTCTCTCTATCTAGTTGTGCGGGTCTCCGGGCTCCATATATAACATCACCAAACACATCCATTCTAATGTACTTAAGGCTGGTGATGCATCAATAATGCTTTTGTTTTCTTTTTGGTTTTTTTTCTCCATCTCCAGCTACAAGCTTCAGCATCAACTTCATTTTGCATTTATTTTCCGGCGGGTATTTTCGAATAATTTTTTTTCCACTATTTCTCTTTCTGGTCCTGGTTCTGGTACGAGTTCGAGTGTGTGGTGTGTGCGGGTATAATCAACGAAAACTTGAATCGAAAATAAAAAATGTGCATGAAAAGATAACAAGTTTTTTTTTTGTTGCAGAAATATATGAAAAAAAATATAAAACATCTCCCGGAATCATTGAAAACAGAGCGAGAGAGCGAGAGAGAACGAGACAGATAGATAGATAGATAGATAGGCCTAGCTGGCGCCCGAAGTGACGCCCGCCCAAATGTTTGGTTATCTTTTTTTGGTGTATTTGGTGTGTTTGGTGGTCGCGACCACACCAGTTAATGATAAAGTGAATCCGCATAATTTTCAAACTATAGAAGCAAGAAGCAAGAAACAAGAAAAAGTTTGAATCGAGTTTGAATTTTATTTCACGATCCACTATATTCTGAGAAGTGGTTTTCCAACGATTTGTTTCATTTCATTTCATTTCATTTTTATTTTCGGGTACTATTATTATTATTACATATTACATAATGGTCATAAGACCATGGTCTATGGGCTATACGAATGATTATGACAACTATAAATCAAAGGGAATGAAGTTGGGCGCCCATAGGAAAACATGGTCCTGGGAAAAATTTCTCTTCGTTCCGTTTTTCCTTTATTTTTCGTAAATAATATGAATAATTAATTGGCTCCCAATATTGGAGCTGGCTGGCTGGTTGGCTGGAGTATCTGATTTATTATTCTAAACAAATATAAATAAATATAGAGCTATGTCGGCGTCATCATCATCATCAACATCATCATATTACAAAGTTTGCTACAAACAGACATGCATTTATATTATATAATAACATTATATTGGCCAATGGATTCTCGGGTAGAGAGTTTAATGAATCCCCCCGCCAAAGCAGATGATGATCATAAACTTCTTGGCTTGGGTCTGGTGGAAAAGAAAATCCCAGAGAACCAGCGAGAACCAGAGAGAGAGAGAGAGAGAGGGATTCCTACATTTTCTCTTCTCTATCTCTCGGTGCATGCTGATCTTAAAAGCCATTAAAGTATCAAGATCGCCATCATAATCATCATCATGAAAATGGAACTGTCAAAGCTATTTCGTTTTTGTTCTGGTATTTTTGTTTTTTTTTTGTTTTGCTTTGGACCAAAAAAGCTCGAAGCCCAACACAATGGCCACTCAATTTCAAGGGAAAAATCGACCAAAAGATCGTTTTTCTTCTCCTGTTCCTCCTCTTTTCTCCTCTTCATCCATTGCCCATTATAAACAGAGTTTTGAAGCGGAGGCGGAGCAAAAAAATCCTGGTCAAAATCGAATATGAATTGCAAATTGTACAAATGTCATCAATTATGACCATGATCATAAAATGATCAAAAATAGAAGCTTTTGTTGCTCGATCTCCGCCCACAGAACACACACACACAGTGTGATGTATTACTATGTCTGTCTGTCTGTGTTTGCGCTTTGCTTATATGATGATCATATTGATTTTGATCGCCGCCAATACTTAACCAATAAGCATTGGACGAAGGCGTGAGCTTGTTTCTCTTTCTCTTTCTCTTTTTTTGTTTGCTCTCTCTCTGCCTCTGTCGCTGTCTCTCGCTGTCCTAACCCATTCTCTCTCTCTCTCTCGGCTTGTTACTTGTGTGGCTAATGAACAACAGAGGCAAAGTGGGCGAGTACGATCGATTTTGGTGGTCGTATCACAACGCGTAATGCTGCTGTGGATGATGTGGATGATGATTATGACTGGAGATCAATGTGCAAAGCAAAGCTTTATAGGACAAGCCCCCACACAAACGCACACGCTCAAAGACAAATAAAACGTCAATCCTTTCGGAAGTTGGAGGATCCTGAGGATCCGAGGCGCTTACCTACCTTTTGTTCCATTGACAGGATGATTTTTTCGATGGATCGGACTTGTATTATTATTAGCTTTGTTCCATTAGAATCATGATCATGATCATCATCATGATTCATGTTATTGTTATTAGTATTAGTATTATTATTATTTTGGATCGTTTGTTAAGCTGATATTTTTTGGTTATCCGAGGTTCAATAGTTAACTGACCAGAACGTGAACACGGAACACTGTACACCCGAAACAGTTATATTGACACAACACCACCAACACCAACAACACAGATCACAGACAAGTAGACAACCCAGCGAATGAATGCGAATCAATAAAACAAAATAGTTGGGGATCACACACGGGAATTGGGTTTGAATTTCGGTTTGGCGATCCAGATCATTTGGGTGTTTGGTTCGAAATTCCATTTGGGTGTGTGTGCGTCCATCCAAAAATGTGGGAACCGAAAAATAAAAATAAATGATAGGCGTAACGAGCCAACGCCAGCAAAAGATTTTATTTTCAAAGCGCCAATCTGAAGTGGATCAAATTCCGGATTCCGGAAAACGACCACGCAGCAGATGGTTGTTGCTGTTGGTTGTTGTTGGATTTTTTGTTTTGGTAGAAAGTGTTTCAATTTTTAATTCGAATGTTCCAGAGTTTTTTGGGGATAGACCTATTTTAGAAGTGATCGTTACTTTCGGGAATGATCAGATTTAATTTCATTGCTGTTGGATCGCTGCTGCTGTTGCTGCTGCTGTCCTACGATCATTGGATACTGGGAATCGAATCCAATAATGATGATGATGATGATGATGATGATGATGATCCAGAAATTTCAACAACAGAAACAACAACAACAGCAACGATACGGCCTTATAATTGGATCTGGTTGATCAGCAACCACATCCACCAAGAATCCAGTCCAACAAGCAGAACATTATTACGACAAGGACCAATTAGTGTGGCCACGTTTCACCAAAAAAACAACAACAACAACAATAACTAGGAAGTGAAGCCCACAGATAAGCACTTTTGAAACAAAGCAGCAACAACATCGACAACACGACGAGCAGATTTGGATCGTGATTTTCTATTCGGATTTATTCGGGTTTTGGCGATTTTCGCCGCCGAACGAGCGGAACAACACGCGGAACGAACAAACAACAACAATGTCAAATAATAAACATGGATTCTCGTTGGTGGTTGCTTTCGTTTCGTTTTCATCCATTCCATTCTTATGATATTTTCTATTTTATTTTTTTCGCTAAATTTATGATGATTTTTTTATTTGTCTTTTTTAGCTCGTCTCGTTTGCCAAATTCTGTGCTACAGTTTTTGTAGTCTCTAATGCCAGTGTGTGTGTGCCTCAATTTAATGCTGAACAAAATGGCTTGATCAAACCCATTCGTGGCACAATTTGATGAAGATGATGAACTACAACAGCGACGACAACAACAACAACAACATGAAGAATATCATTCTACCATCATTACGTTAGCCCTTCTTCTTCTTCTTCTTCTTATTCCTTCTCTAAATGCTTTGCGCTGATAGTAATTATAACAACAACAACCAACAAAGCTCCAAAGCTGGCTACAATCATCATCATCATCATTATCATTATGGCGCCCAAAAGATGCAATCCGATTCGGTATCATTACTGGCTGGCTGGCTTGTCTCTTAGTTCCAAGTTTTTGATGGCTAGATGACCCTAAAATAAAAAAAAATAATCATCTCCCAAAATGAAATTGGTTGATGGCTCCGCAAAAAAGATCCTCAAACGGATATTATGTAAGTGTGTGCGTGTAACTTGGCGCCAAGACTAATTTTAATACATTTCAAGCAAATCAACCAATCAGATCTGTGCACACACACACACGCACACACTCACACGCACAGGATTGTTGCGCATAAAAAAAACAAAGCAAAAAACTGGTTTCTTTTCTTTTCTTTTGTTTTTGTTTTTGTCTCTGATTGGATGTTCTCGCGACAAACTCTCCGCCCCCTACTGTCCATCATCACAGGCCTTGGCTCTTGTTTGAGAAGCCTTCGTGTCGTATAGAAGGAAAGGAGTAGGAGGAGGAGGAGAAAATACAAGACAAACAACAAGACAAAAGAAAAAAGAGAGCATCCCAACGTCACAGGGGACGGGCGTATGTGCGTGTCCCACAACAACCGTTATAATAATAATAATAATAATAATAATAATAATCATGATCATCAAAAGGTTGCTGCCTCCTCCTATCTGGCGCGGGTCCACACGGGTCGCGTATATCCCGTTATAACGTTGATGATAACCTGATAGGCTGCTGCCTGGCTGAAAGCTGGGACAACTTTTTTTTTCGTTCGTCGCGTTTCGTTTCGTTTTCTCTCTTCGTTTTTCGGAGCAAGCTGAAAAAGCTTTGAGAAAGTGAACTTTTTTTTTATTTATTTCGTTTGTTGGAATGATGATTGAATGTTATGTAATGGAAAAAAAATAAGAGAAGAAAAAGAGAGAAACCAGGGCTCCAACAATGGTGAAGCATGGCGTACAGGCGCCGATTCTAATTACGGATCGTGTCTCTCCTCTCTCTCTCGATCTCTTTCCCGCGAACTTATGGCGTCATACATATAGAACACATACACATACACACACACCACGGGCGCTTGGCCTCGTTTGGATTGTTGTTGGATACTGGCACCGAACACTAATACCGCTACTATTTACCACAACAACATATCCTTGTATCCTCCGTGACGAAACACATACACACAGTTACAACAGACAGAAACAGACATACAGACAATCCTGGACGCGCATGGATGGCGGAATAATATGTACGTCATGATGGTGTTGATGATGGTGTGTGGTATCCTCTTGTACTCGCCACAAGAAGAACGTCGACGACAATAATAATAACAACAACAACATCTTTTGCTCCAAAACGCCATTGTTGGCAACAATCTGCATTGTTTTCTACCTGCTGGTTGATTGGATTTTGTTAGCCTTCACCATGAAGGAACGATCCAAACAAGCTGTCCGATAATTCCGTGTTCCACGTTTTCTCAGAATCTTAATTCTTGAATCTTGAAGACTTGAATTCCATATCCAATGAAGTTGAATAAGACAAAGATCAGCTCGGTCAGTACAACATCGCTTTGTAGTGAAAAAGAATCGTGTAGTTTTGATTCAAATCCATCGACAATGTTGTTGCCTAATCCAACTACAACCGCTACGTTTAGAAGTTTTATTAAAACTAAAAGCGGTATCATGATCCGCAAAGATCATCATTCGGATGAGGATGATGAAGAGGTGGCAAAACTTTGTGAAGATAGTGAATGTTCGAAAATATCCACGGATATTCTATCGGATACCACCACTCCGACCAATATCACTGTCTCTTTGGCCAACAACAACAACAACAAGAAGATGGAAGACATTCAGGAGAACAGTAACCGATCCATTTTGGCTGAATTCTCGAAAGATTCCTCGAATCTAGTCCCCGATGGTTTGAATCAGCCAGTTAGCAATGCGGATCATCAACGATTCTTGACCAGATTCAATTCGATTGATGCTGATCAACGTCATAGCTTTACCAGTAGTGATACTTTTCAATCATCATCATCACCAAACGGGTCGAATAGCATATCAAACACTTCTTTTGTCGCCACCAACATCAATGATAGCACAGGTAACGATGGTAACGATGGTCCAAAACCGGTGGGCACCAACATTTCATCATCATCATCATCATCCTCATCGAAGCACCATAGAAATCATCATAGAACGAATCCAATATTGCCAATATTGAAGCCTAATCGTTTTGTTAAGAATCAATCGAAAGGAAGCGGAAATCTTCTGTTCAATCATGGAAATAAGAATCAAAAAACGAAAAAACGTTCCAATTCAGAAAGTTCTACGTCTTATATGCATACTAATACTAGTCAAGATTTAGTTAAATCATTACGATCAGATCGTATGATTGCCACCAAACCGGATGAGGATCGAAGAAGGCGGACGATCATTATTGAGAAGCAAAAAAATTCCTTCGGTTTCACATTACAGGTAAGTAAAGGGTTAAGAAACTAGAAAAAAAAACCGGAAGGAACCTAATCTATTCATTACACAGACATACGGTATCAAACAGAATCAAGAAATCGAATTGATAACCTATGTGGATGAGGTAACCTATGGTGGTCCTGCGTTTCGTGGTGGCATGAGACCTGGTGATGTAATACTCTCGATCAACGGTAGAGACATGGAAAAAGCTGATCATCCTACCCTAGTCAATTATATAAATTCATGCGAAAAAACCATGCGATTGGTGGTGTTGTTCGAGGATTGTGTGCGCAAAATCGAATTACATTTGAAATTCATCAAGCTGCAGAAAGCTTTGCAACAAAAATTAACACAATTGGAGATTTTGAACCAAAGAGAGGATCAAATCTTGTTGAATGCTGCGCTCAGGGGTTGCTGTAGTTTGCCGGATCAACCAAATGAAATCACAACTGATGATAGAATCGTCAACAATTTGAACGAGAGTGAAGAATTTGTTTCGCCAATCAACAGACAGAAACAAATCAGACAAAAATGTAAATCCTTGGATGTGAGCCTGAATGATCTTAATTGTGACATCGAAGATGGATCAAATTATCACGCCAACTATTTGGCCACAACCGCTGCTACAATCACTGTTTCGGCCAATAATGTTGCGCAATCACAGTTGAATCAGAATGAAGAGAACGAAATCTTAATCAACCAAACGGACGATGAAGATGAGGTGATACCCAAGCCACATTCGACCATCGACTCTCAACAGCAACAACCACCGGAACAGTTGAATTATCGGTCCATATCCTTACCACAATCGGTGGCCAACTCTTTGGATTGTTTGACCAATGAAGCATATGAAGATGATGAAAATCTTTTGCAATCACCACCACCACCACAATCCTTGGCCAACATTCAGGCTAAATCAAATACTTCCATATTAAGTATTAGTGATAAAGATTTCATCACCAAACTATGATTTTCGCGCCATTTTTTTTGTTTGAAAAATCAATCAAAGCTTACAAGTTTATTGAATGACAATTATGGATGTTTTTTTTCACAAAAATTTTTTTCGCGCGCAATTTTTTAAAATCCTAAATTTTCTAAAATGTTTTTTTCGGTTATCAATATTAAAAATATTTTTTTTGATGTTAATTTAAAAACGAATCGTATCCAAATTTACAGTCTTGTTTTATTCTTTTTTCAATTTATCATCCGTTTCCGAAACGTTTTTCGAGCCAAACAACCTGGAAAACATTATGTTGAAGCTGGATCGAAACGATTTTCTTAACACTTGATACCTAAACAACGAATCAATCATATCCGTCGATGTTGGTGGCGGTTTTGCAAAATTGTCCGATTCTTTTGATCTTGGCGTCATTGTGGAGGTCGTTGCCGCAGTCGTCGTCGTTGAAGTAGTTGTCGATAATAGACTAAATGATCGCTCTGAAGGCTCCTGCGTTGAAGGTCTTCGATGATGACGATCACGATGATGATTTGGTCGATTGAAACTTCTCCGCAAATATGGATTGGAGATTGTGATAAAATTGCTGCTCAATGATCGTAATGATTTGGATGTAGCATTATTCGATGAAGGTGACAACGAAATGGAGATGGATGATGGTAGTGAATCCATAAACGATGTTGGACCATTCAAACTATTACCATGATTGACTAGTGGCAAACTCTCAAAGCTATTACGGCGTTCTAGAGACGACACTGATGGTGGTCGTTGATTATTATTTACCATCAAATTTTCATCATAATCATCTTCATCATCATCATCACCCGCTTCAAACGACGACAATTCGCTACATTCGATTGGGAACGAATTAATCTGGATCCGGCCACATGATTTGGATGGTTTCAGCTCTGGTGTGGAAGTCTTGAACAACAGATTCACATTGGATTGATTACATGATTGGTAAATTTTGGTCTTTTTCCGTTTCCGTTTTTCCAGGCTTTTACCAGGACTGGCGGTTTCCACTAATGGTATGGTGCTTTCAGGAGATTTATGGTGATTGTGGCGATTTATCAAAACTCCTGAAATAGAACGAGCAGGTCGGAGATGGCCGAAAAATGTTCCATCTAAAAATACATGATGGAAAAAATAAAATATATCGGGTAACGGGTGTTTGGAAAGAAAAATATTGAAATTTTATTTTTATCAACCCCACATCAAACATCGCACAGAGGGGACATATTTTCAATTTTCGGTAAGCAATTTTCAGTCGGGCGTTTCACACCTTACCTGGATTCATTTTACGTTTTTTGCTGGATGAACGAAGATTTCGTCCAATATCGTATAACGATGATGAACATAAATAAGATTCATTTGGTTGCTCAAAATGATTATGATGATGGTGGTGGTGGTTTCGATGATTTAGGGCCCGTTTCTCCCTAAAATACAGTTCCATGATTGATGCTTGTTTGATGATCGTTGTGGTTGGTCGTAATCTATAATGACATTGTCGTATTTCATCCATTAATCTATCATGCAAACACGGCTCTATTGGTTTCAGGATCGGCGCTAATGTTCGCCTGGAAGCTGGCTTTAGTTTTTGCAAACTTTCAATAATGCTGGCTTCAGTTATCACTGGCATTATTGATTGATTTGCTACCACTGGTTGACTACTACTGGTGGTTTTGGTGGTGGTCGGTGCGGTCGAAGCTCTCCTCAATCGATCTTTGGTTATTTTTATTTGCTCCTTAAGCTTAGCACTGTTGGAAACCATTTTTTCAGTAGGATTTTGGTCCAAATCAGTGATCTGAAGCACCGGACTCGGCCTTAAACGAACTCCAAACCTGAGCTCAGACATGACTTTGATCCAAGTTTGGGCCCAAATTTTTAAACTTTCCGTATCCATCTGACTATCATTGAGACTATGATGATAATCACAATTTTTTGAATTTTTTATAGCCGAAAAATGCATGCATTTTTGCACAGAATTTGGATCACAGAATTGATTGACTAATTTGCCTAACTTATCAGCCTCATCCACCAACATTTTGCATACGGTCCTATAGTACAAATCTGCTGATACTTTGTTCGCGCTAGCATTGCTATTGACCGATAGCATTTCAATGATCGAGTTCCGTCTCTTTGTCGGTTTATCGGAACACAATAAATCATCGAAATGTGCTTCACATTTGATCAGCACCGATTGTAGATAGCTTTCCTCCAACGCATCGATATAGCCCTCGTCCACCAGATCTTTGTTCTCCGACCCTCGTAACATTGAAAGCATCAATAGTTCTAGGCTTTCTTCTAGGTCCAGCTCCTCTTCCTCTGGTTCTTTAACATTATTATCACATTTATATAATTTTTGTTGTTGTTGTCGCCAATTCCATTCCAGCGCTGAATAGATGATGGTGGCTAACGATGCAATCAAAGTGTTGATCGATTCATTCATCAATCTTTTATCATCACATTTCAGTTTCATGGTAACATTATCATCACTACCAGAACAACCATGATCACCATGGACACTGTTGGATATCCAAGTGGATGGCAAAACATCACCATTACAATCAATGAGGATATTGGAGAACGAGCTCAACTTCACCAAACGTATCTGGATGGTTGGGCAATTTTTTTGATCCGAATCACAATCATTTAATAATTTATTCAAAGTTTTGGTCGATTGATAGATCAACGCCCATGCTTGTTCTTGATCAATGTTACATTGGAATGTATCCAATATGGTTGAAAGTGTGTAGGTTTTTCGGCCATTCACAATCGAAAACGATGATGTTGATGATGATGATGATTCCCGGGTTGCCGGCGGCCGAGAAGTAGGTACAGGAGGTCGTAACGGATGTTCCAAATGGATCGACATGGTTCCGGACATGGTTCACAAAAAAAAATGCTGCTGCTGTTTAATCTCCGGTTGCAGGCGCGACTAGAATCCGAGTGGAACTACGCATTATAATACTAACTAATTGAATCACATTGAAATTTGATGTTGATTCAGAGATCTCACACACATGCACACAGAGCATTGGCTGTTCAAATAAGCAGCAATTACATTTATTTCATTCATATGAATCATATTTATGATCCATTTGCGGTGAAACGAAGAGATTGTCCTCCTGGCCGAAGGCCACACACACACACACACGCACTGGAATGGAGAGAAATCCACGATCTTTTTGTTCTTAGTATTAGTATTAGTATTACGATAATTATATTCAAATCACAGCTGCAATTAGAATCTTTGTTGTTTCTGATCTTGTTGATGATTTTTCGGTCTAATTTTTTGGTGTTCGTAGCGAAATCGCAATCATCTCGATGTCAAAAGGTCAAACGTAGAGATAGGAATCTTCAAATTCTGTATGGACATCGACACAACACTAGGCGGGAGCAATGGTCGTTGTTGTTGTTGTTGTATGCGCAAGACGAGTCGAATGAAAAACAGAAATTAAGGAAACTGATTCCAAGAACTGAGCTGAGTGGAGCTGATTGGAATGATCTTCATCTAACCTGAACCAATTGTAGAGTCGTTTTTTTTTGTTTGGCGACCAAACACAATCAAAAGAATTGCCCTAACTATGTGTCAATTGATTGCCATGCCTGATATACCTGTCGATATTGTAACAACGGCACAATGCCAAATTGGATGATGATGATGATGATAAGCCGGTTTTTCGGTTTTCGGGAAATGAATCGATCTTCTTCGTCGTCGTCTTCTCGTTGTTGTTGTTGTTGTTATTCGTTCTTTAGAACTTCTTTGACGTAGTTCAACAACGACGAATAACCCAAGCATGCAGAGTATCTTGATCTTTCAGGCAATGTCTTCGCGCTATGGTTTCACAGATCAACTATGATATGTTTCGAACCAAAACAATGATGATGATAATTATTATTATAGTCGAAATTTGGAAGATGATGATGATGATGATGATGGTTATTGTTGTATCACAAAACAACGGTAATTATGATAATTGTTGGCGCACCAGGTTGCCATAACAGCAACGAAAACAATAGATTGATGCTTGAAATGGATTAAGTTAGAATGCAGCAAAGCAGAGCCAGCAAGCAAAGCCAGAAACTTGTTGAACAATTATGAAACTTGAATGACGTATATAACCATCACCAGCTAATAATCCAGAACACAGAGGGTTCGAGCAAACTTCCTATCCACAACACAATACACGCGCGAGTAGGATGGATCATGCCAACAGACTGATGAAAGCGCATGGAGAATGTGCGTTTGTGTTTGAGTGCGTGTGTGTGGGAGAGAGAGGGAGAGTGATGAATTGGGGGGGAGTAAAAAATCAATAGGTGATCAATAACAGCATCAATAAAATCATCAAGCATCCAATGATCTCAGCCAATGCGTACATTGGATTTATGGATAATGGAAAGCAAAGCAAACTGCCATTAAGAGAGAGAGACCGAGAGCGAGAGAGAGAAGGATACCTGGCCGCTAGAGAGAGAGAACAATTGTTTGTTGCAACAGTTGAGCTCACACATCGACGACTCCGACCAACGAGAAAAAAAATCCCAGACAAAAGAAAGTGAAACAATTATTATTATTATTGTTGTGTATTATATTATGGCACACGCACAGGAAAAACGAAAAGAAAGGTTGGAAAATCATGCAACAGGTAGAAACGAACGAATGAGACGAATTTCAACGAAACAAAAAACGAAAAATTTCGGAACTCCAAGCACAGCAAGAGACGCCAGGCAGCCAGCCAGGTAGACAAATCCAATGTAAGGCAGGCGGCGGCACTTAGGGCTACCTTTTTGTTGCATTGTCGCAGCGTGTGTGTGTGCATTGCACTGGCCAGAAAGAGTTCTTTCTTTCTTTCTTTCTTCACCGTTTCATTTCATTTTTTTCCTGGCCAATTGTTGGCGTGTGTGTGTGAGTGTGTGTATCTTGTCTTTTGGAAGATAAAAAGATCATTATAAATATCCACACTGGAGAAACAACAAAATTGTAATGAAGTTAATGTTGTTCATGCTGATTGGTTGTTCAGGTGTGTGGAACGAGAAGAAGAAGAAGAAGAAGAAGAAGAAGAAGAAGAGATCCACTGAAGAATCCAGTCAGTTTCGGAACACATCAATCATAACGGATTCAATGGAATCAAGAATATCATCATCATCATCATCCTCCAGGAATTTCAGACCAGATCAGAGGAGATGAAATGCGAGTGTGGTGTGCGCGCGAGATTCCGATCTGAAAAAACATTTTCTAATTGTTGTTTCGAAATGAAATCATCGTACTACCATGATGATGATGTTGGTGGTGGTGGCGGGGAGAAAAAATCCAATTTAAAATAGCAAAAGTAACAAGTGTATGGTGTGTGTGTGTGTGTGTGTGTGCGTGCGGCCTCAAAATTAGCCAACCGTATCGTCAAAGTATCCAATGTGACCAAACTGGCTACTATCATCGTTGTTGCAGTTATTCATTATTATTATTATGATTATTATGATCATTGAAGCTAACTCCCCGATGTACTGGATGAATAGGATGGATGGGTGTTTCCTTGCAAATGTGTCAAAATAAAAATGCTTGCTGGCACATAGCTAGCAAATTGTTGCCGTTGTTGTTGTTGTTGTCTCCAAAAAAGCAAAATTTGAATACAACAACGATGGTTGAGAGAAACATCGAAAAAAAAGAGCCAAAGATGACAGAGAGAAAGAGACAAAGCGAAAAATTTAGCAAAAAAAGAAGAAGAAGAAGACGGTTGATAACCTTCAGAGATGAATGGATCGCACCGGATATGGAAAAAAACGAACAAAGGTTATATGGCCAATGTACTTCCTGTTGGACCCATTACAGGTTTCAGTTTTGATGATCCGACACACACACTCAAACATTCAGCGGGGATTTGAAAATTCAAATCTTTTGTGCGACAGCGCATGCGCGGAAAAAATGTAGCAATTTCAAGCACTCACCTATTTCGCCACCACTTTCAACAACAACTTTGTGTAAATAGTGATTTCTTATTTCAAATCAATTTCCCGCCACACCAAAATTGGATGAAATATTATTATTATTTGTTTAAATTATGTGTGCTGTTTCAAAAAAAAAATATTTGAAATACAAATAAAATGTAGCTTAGAAAAAAGTGCGTTTATCATCTTTGCTACACAAAAATGGATACAAATAGTTGGGGGGAGAACTAAGAGATGATTACCGGGATAATAAAAATAATGTCTATGGACATTTTGTAATCCGGGATCGAGAACCTGAAATTAAGACCTTTAATTAATCACATTTAATCTTAGAAAATTTACAACAATTGCAGCAACAGCATCGAACTGTTGAGACGTACAATATTTTTGCTACACCAAAATGTAGCAATCACAATAATTTTGATAGCAAAATATATAAATTCTGGGAGAAGCTATCCATTGAATCCATTGAGCCAATATTTTAGAATCAACAGCACCCAAAGAGCCCAGAATAGCGAGATGAATCCGAGGATCATGTCCAAAAATAGACTTTTAGGTTTTCGTTGAATCACATCCAGCATATCCATGTTTCCGTGTTTACGAATACGTTCTTCGATCAATTTTTGATCCACCTTTTTCCTATGCCAAGCCAGATTGAATTTGGCACAAAGGTCAATGAAAGCGGTCATTGGATTGTAGTTGACGTCCCAGGAAAATTCCGATGCAGAATAATCGTAAGGGAAGGCGTGATGATAATTGTGATATGCTTCGCCCATGGTCACATACGTGGTGAAACGATTCTTGGTCGGTTCAATACGTTGATCGTAGGGCCTGGTGCCGAATATGTGCGCAGCAGAATTTACCAATGATGTTTGGTGGACGGACAGTATGTGCCGGAACATGTTCAAAAAGAATGCATTGATCAACGATTCTTGCCATAGATACCAGGGCGCCATGGTTGGCAGTATGTAAGTGATCAATAAAACCTGGCAATGTGGAAAGGGGAAGGGGTTAAGAATCTCATCTCATCGCCAACATCATGACATGGACGCTTACCAACGGGATGTAGAAGCGGTGCTGGAAACTAACCACCGAATCGTTCAACAAATCTTGGATATCGATTTTTTTCGATTTATTCAAATATTCCGGATGTGGGTGAACACAAATCCATCCCATATGGGAGAAAAAAAATCCACGCTTGGCATTGTGTGGATCGGCATCCGTATCAGAATATTTGTGATGAACCCTGTGCCACAGACTCCAATCCAGGATGCTTTGCTATGGATTTCCGGTGAACGATTGAAAAAAAAATCAATTTTTCCCGGAAAAAAACCTAGGCCAAATATTTGAGTAAGCCGAAAATTTTCAAAACTTACTTGCAATGCAAATGTTTGACAAATCATCAAAAATATCCGCAAAATCCAATGCGCTTTGTACGTTCGATGTGTCCAAAGGCGATGTGCGCCGCATATGATTCCGGTTGCTCCAAATTGGATCAGAACAAAATAGAATATCAAAGTGGCAATTTTCGCTTGAAATATTGCCAGATATATTCCGATCAAAGCAAAAATATGGCCCACAATCAATGCGAACACCATGGGCCAGATCAGTTTCCATCTATGCTGGTCTGGTTCGATCGATGGTTTTTGGTCAGGACGAGGATTTTGATTCAAGATCTCCATGCTGGATGGTCACACTTTTTCAGGCCAACGTTTGCTGGAGAATAACCACAATCGCATCCAAACTTGTGTGCTAGGCTGTGGATGACCATTGAAACTTTTTTTTTCTTTTTCTCATTTTTTTCGCGCCTTGGCAAACACACACACACCGAGGCACTTATTGGATTGGACCAATATCATTGGTTGGAATGATTGAGAATGATTGAATGAAAGAGAACAAGCTGCAAGAAAAAAAAAGAAGCATAAATCTTCAGGCTTTCAAGAATGTTTACCAAGAGTGTTGTTCCATCCACTCCTTAGTTCGTTGGAGGGAGGGGGAAAGAAAGAGAGAGAGAGAGAGATAGAGAGAGATAGAGACCACCTACACGAGAACGAAAAAGAAATCTAAGACACATCCCCTTCCCCCTTTTTCGGATACTATTGGAACATGGAAACGTTCTACGTTTCTCTCATCTCATTCGGTCGCATAGACCAAACAAATCATCATTGTTGTTGTACACCGTGAATTATCCTCCCCACCCGTTGTGAGTGATAATTCAATGAGAAAAGACAACAAAGACAGACCACAACAACAACGAAAAGGATGCTGAAGAAGAAGAAGAAGATGATGATGATGGTGGTGGTTCGTGGTTGTGGCACCTAAGTGAGAGGAGAAAACAAAATTGGTGAACAAAATGGACATTTTCACCAGGCACAAAATCACCACCATTGTGCTTTTTTTTAATGTTTATGGTTTATGTGGTTATATTCGATTAACCACGTTTTGCAACGACTTTTTCAGCTAGCTTCGTTCCGATCCAAAATGACATTTCAGGGTTATTGTTCAAATCACACAATGCATTTCCATTTGAGAATCCACAATGGAAGCTATGAGAAACTGTTTCTAAATTGTGTTTTGATAATTTGTCCAATTTTCCAACAAACAAGATGAAGATGTGCAAGTCGATTAGATGAATCGTTAACCTCAAATCAATAGGAAACTATCTGGAAACCTGTTCCTTTAATCGCCGTTTCTGGCTTATTGTCGTGGATCATTTCCGTTTAATCCAATCATTAAGTTCAAAAATTTAAGTTCCTGAGAATTTTCGCGCCAATTGAATCAATAATAATCAAAATTCTAACCGTGAACAGCCCGACCTTGAATTATAGAAGGAAATTCAAATATTTGTCTTGCGCAGTAACGACCAACTTAATTAACTTGGTCGCAATCGATTCGAATTTTTTTTGTTTGATTGTTTTCCTGGGAAAAATTTTCGAATTTCAACGATATTTAAGGATAAAGGGGGTAGGTTTCCAGCGTCAAACTCTACGGCAAACAATTTCATCGAAAAACTTTGGTAGAAAAAACCGAAATAATAATGTCAAGACCTAAATCACCAAGACGGAAAACATCCGTACCGAAGTCTCCAACGTATTCATTAGATTCTATGTCTATCGATTTGGCATTGGACGAATATACACTATCACCGGGCAAGCTTGGCAAAGATTTTCAAGCAAAAGGCAAAATGTTGCTGATGTTGAAGAAAAAGAATTTGATGAATGTCAATGAATATGATCAGGATCAGTACAAAACGGTTGTCAATCCGATGATTCGCAAATATTTACCGGAACACTTTAAGACGCCTGGAAAGAATGCTGAAGCTATAAGGAACAGCGAACCACCATCAATACAGAACCCATATGCCTATCTATTCTGTCAGCCTAGTTTTGGTTATTGTTTCTATCTGAAAACCTATGTGATCATAACGCTATTCTTGGGAATGATACTGTTCTTTTCGGATCCTTGTGTTCATTTTATGATGCCATTTCATATACAGCTTCCTTACATCAGACATTTACCACCATCCACGTTAATTTACAACAAATCGGATTTTTTCACCATCAGCCAACATTCTATTTCCAAAAACTCTACGGAAATTCCTCGTAAATTGGAACATTGTTCATTTAAATATTTTTACATAATATTGTTATTTGCTGGTGCGGTGATTTATGCAATCATATTCGCCATCTATTCATGCCAAATGATCGTCTATTACTACACTTTTCCATGGTATCTGGTCGAATCCGTTGCTCTGTTTTCCTATTCTATGTTCCTGCTCTTGGCCTCGTTAGGGTGCTATTTCATTAATGTTGAAACCATCATTCCCACACTAGGTAACTAAAACACTATTCCATGATCACCTAATGTTAATGTCATTTGATTTTCACTACCGGAACAGGAATAATTAACTGCGTGATTGGCCTGATCCTAGCGTGTTCAATATACAACCGACATACAGAAGGATTTATACCACTGGAATTCATAGCCAAATACGATCCGGATAATAATATTCTAACAAAGATTATGACAAGAAGACAATATGTGACAATATTCTAGAATCTAGATTTTTGTTTATTCCTTGATTATCCAAAATAAATTATAAATTATGATTATCGATTGTTAGTAACGAGAGTGAACGTAGTAAATTGTTATAATCGATAGTTTTTGAACGTAAATAATTGATTGTTGCAAAGAGCGTGTGCAGCTTGAAGTTGCTACCAAAATACGCAAAATTTTTTTTTCATCATTTTGGACGAAAACCATGGACGACAACAACAGCCAAAATCCCCTTCATAGACCTATCAACATCAATGATTGCCATAATTATGGTTCACTAACCATTCTCAACACGATCACCAATACTATTGAAACGAATCCATCGAGAAACCAATCATCAGCTCATGATCGCAGAGAATTATCATCACTACTATCCATAGCAACCAAAAACAACAGCTACGACAACGATTATAATCGAAACATTCATCTTTTGGGACCACAACCATCATCATCATCATCCCATTTGAATCAGAATGAATACAACGATCCATCCAATGAATTTCGACCATCCATATCCAGAGCGTTAGAATATTGCCAGAATGAAGTGCTACCACCATATAAACGTTTGTTGATATTTCTTGGTTGGCAGCCGGTCAATTTTCCCAATTGTCCTAATTGTGTTTGTTTGAAAAGTTTGGTGAATTTCATACATGTGATTTTTTTATTGATGGCCATATGTTCCGGTCACTTACTACAATATGCATCGTGTTTTCGACAAAGCTCCGTACAATCTTCATCATCAATAATTGATTTAAACACGATTCTGATCGAAAACAAACTCCACCCAAAAGTGATGAAATTTCAAATCACACAAAATGGATCTCAAGTCATTCATTATTTTAATTTAAGTCGATTATTGCATAATCTTGTGACACAAATAAAAGAAGATCAAGAATTGGATGATGCTAGTGAACAATTATTTTTACATTGTCATGGATCAATGTTCAGCCATTATCTTGTGCCCGGTGTGATACATTTGATTTCGTTTTTGATCATTCTACGTCATCTACGTTTCTGTGAAGTAGATCGTTTTCATAATCTATGTCTGTTGAATCAATTGTTGGCCACCAAAATCATCGGCCATCAAAAGGCTTCGATACAGATCAAGAATGCGGTCAGCCATTGGATTATGATTGTTTTTGTTTGTTTATCATTGATCATGGTACAAATAGCGTTTCGCATGTTCATCGTCAACGATGTTTCATTCAAATTCATCCCTAAATCGTACGCCAATCCAACTCTGTTGTTGTTTTTGAAATTATCGTGTTTTGTTTTGTTCACATTCATCGAATTGGTGCACATTTCAATCATAATCATCTATGCTCTTCACTGTCAAATGAACATCATTTTCATCCAAATGAATCTGACCGCTATTCGAGAGAAACGAATCGATTTTCAGGTGAATTTCAAGAATCAATCAAATTTATTTTTATTTACCTTTTGTTCCCCGAACGGGCAGGAATTTGCTAAAAACACGGAAATTTTCAAAATGAACATCAACTTCCTGAACAATCGTTATTCATTGAGTGTTTCATTGTTGATGATTTATTTGACCACCAAAGCGTTGGCCACTTTACTCGATTTATTTACCAAATATCGTTTGATTCATTGGAACGTAATCATCTTGGCCATCACAATGTTGATCTATTGGTCAATATTGTTGGTGATTCCATTGTATCAAGCCGCTAGATTGACGCAATCTTGTCAATCCATTTGTGACATTGGCCATGAATTATGTGCCAGACCATTTTGTTATCAAAAAACGGCTCGTGATGATCTCGATTCATTATTAACTTATACCAGTAGTTTGAATTTGAAAGCACGTTTGTTGATGATCTCTGTACGGCCATCGTGTATCATATCCATAATTTTGGTTGTTGTGTTCATCTTATTGATTTTAAGTCAGCTTGAATTGATAGATATTTGAATAATTTATAACGAAATAGAAAATTTACCATTCATTTGGTCATTATTGTTGTGTTACGAATGCAACATTGTGAAGGAAGAACTTTCCAATTGTATTCATAAGTTAGTCGACTTTCGAATTCATCATCGTTTGGGCAAAGTTTTTGAGAATGCCTTAATGAACTGTACTTGGAAATCATTTGACTGATTGATTGCTTGTGCTGGATCAAATAACTATTGTGGCAACCACGTGATTTATATTCAGTATCGAAACGAATCTCATGTAAACGATCGATGTCCAACGGCGCCAACCACGTGCCCAAGCTGACATCTTCACTTTTGTATAATTGTAAGAGATCGGAATTTTGAGCAATGTATTTGATCAAATGATGAGAGATCACATAGCCACCGCCCAAAGCATATGGTAGATAGTGGTCACAAAGAAACCAATCGGTTTCTTTCCAGATTCCTTTTCGTTTGACAGGAGCACGGCCATCGAAATAGCCTAAATAGATGGGCCAACGATTTCTTTCTTTATACAATCGAACAAGATATTCGAATAAAGAATCGATCCTAACGAATGAATCATCATCAACTTTGATCAAGAATCGAAATTTTCCTCCATGTTTTTGATCAATCCATTTGAGTGCTTGAACAAGTTTCAATGATAAATTATGATAGGAATCGATCAGCTTCGGTAACAATAATAAATCTTCATGTTTTTGATTCTCTTGCAACAGATCTTGGTAGACATATTCTGGTAAGTATTTAGTGCCCAAGACAAAATAGTGCTTGAATTGTAAATCTTTGCCAAATTGTAACCAGGTATTTCTAATGACATTCCTTTGGGCTGAATTTTTAGCCCGAGTGAATATAATGCAGATCACAAAATATTGTTGATTAGAATAATAATTAATTAATTCTTCATTTTTTCCGGCATCCTTGACATTTGAATCTAATGAATTGAACAATAAGAACGAGGCGGAAAAACCGGCAGCAAATGCAATCAAAACCTTGATGATTGGCCAATAATTACGACGCCATTTTCTGGACATAATGAGATGAGATGATGATCACATTTGGTGATGATGAAGATTGGTGTTTCGTCCAAAACAAACAAAAACACACCAACAACCGAACAAACCAAAACAAAACAAAACAAATAGCGGTGCAAGCGTCAACGCATGCGTCAAAAAAATTACATTGTGACAGCTGATTTTTTTTGCGGCAAAAATGTATAGAGGGGAGAGAGAGAGAGAATGGCGGCCTATCTTTGGTGGCTGGTGGTGTCGGTGTCGGCGGTGTTGGTTAAATCATCGCTCTTTCTCTTCATTCATTCATTCATTCATTCATCTATTCATCGTCGCCATACACAATTGCCAGCGTATATCGATATAGGAACAAGCTAAGCGAGAAACGAGCTTTTCTCATTCCCTTTGCTTCTGTGTGTTGTTTTTGGGTTGTTTTTCCTGCTGATGCTGGTGCTGATGTTGTTGTTGTTGTTGTGCTGTGTTGTTGTTGTTACTGCTGCTGCTGCTGATGTTGATGCTGTTGTTGATGCTGTTGTTGCTGCTGTTGCCGTGCTCGCTACGCCAAATCTTATTTTTGGCCACAGATTGAAACAATTTATATATTTTCTGGGATTTTATTTCGTTCTGTTTTCATTTAGTTATATAATTATTTTCCATTAGAATTATTGATTTTAAGTTGTGTAAATTATTATATAATCATCATCATCATCATTTTTTTTCATCATTTATAATCATCGTTTCATCAACAACAAAAAAAAATTTTCTTCAAAATTCTTTGATTTTTTTTGTTTTGAAAAAAAACTCGCTGTTTGTTACCGATTCCAAAATGGCCGAATGTATGGTTCCAAATCAAATGCAAAGTAATCGTTTTGCTGCGGCAAACGATGAAAACAAGTAAGATTCGTCGTATTGTCCATATCGAACCTGATATCCTTTGTTTTGATTCTAAAATTTCGCCCATTTTTTTCAATTTCAGAAAGCTTTTCCTCGGCGGTCTAAGTTGGGAAACAGGAGAACGTATGTTGTAATTTGATTTTTCCAAAAAAATAAAAATTCAATTAATCCATTTCCTTTGCAGAGGATCTTTTCGATTATTTTAATCGTTATGGTCAAGTGGACAAAGTGACCATTAAATATGATCAAGCTACTGGTCGTTCTCGTGGTTTTGGTTTTGTAACATTTCTCAATGATGATGCTGTGGATAATGTGCTTAAAACAGGACCGCATATCATCAAGAATCGTACTGTTGATCCAAAACGTCCAAAAGGCAAGAATGGTTTGAAGAAAATTTTCGTCGGTGGCATCGATGGTGATCTTACCAATGAGGAGATCAAGGCTCATTTTGAACAATTTGGACCGGTAAGCTCAATTTTTGATGGTAAAAAGAAACAGAATTATTATTATTGTTGTTTTGGGATTTGACAGATTGAAAACATTGAACGTCCTTTTGATCGTCAACGACAGAAAAGTCGCGAATTTTGCTTCATCATCTTTGAATCATGCGAAGCAGCAGAATCGGCAATCTCACTTCCCAAACAAGTTATCGGTGGCAAAGAGTGTGACATAAAACTTGCTCATCCGCATCGAAACAACAACAATTTGCATCAAAACGGTGGAATGAATCCTGGTGGCATGAATCGTGGTATGGGCGGTGGCCGTGGTGGTCCATCCAATGCTTTTTTCAAGAATCGTAATCAAAGCATTAATTCTAATTGGCGATCATCTGATCATCAAAATGGCAACTTTCGTGGCTCCACTGATGATCAATATTCTGACAACCATTTTATGAACAACATCGATACGCTTGCATCGCAGAGCAACAATTATTCAAATTACAAAGCGTATAATTCAAATTTTCTTCCATTTTGGAATTGAGAAATGAATGATTTTTTTTTCGTCTTCTTTCGAAAATGTCCGATTCATCGGTTATTGACATACGAAATCACACCCCCTCTCCTACCGACAAATTTTTTTTCTTTCCTTTTATAATATTATTATTATTTGCTTAAATTTCCATAGTTTCGTGCATATTGATACACGTTCTCCTTTAATCGCACACACCCATATACACCCACACACACATACTCATTTCACGTCTGAATATTATTTAACGATACAAGTTATAAATTTATTATATTTAAAACCCATTGCAAACGAAAACGGATCGTGTGTGCACGTGTGACATTGTTCCTTGAAGCATGTGATGATAACAAACTAAAACAAATGAAAATGCTTTAATTTACTTTGAAACCAGGACAAAGATCTCAAATACTTTGCTTTTAATGATAATGATGATGATGATGATGACCTAAACCGCAAACAACCAAAAAACAACAACAATTTCTTCATTACAAGTCATTCATTTTTTTCCATATTTTTTCCATATGCTGGGTCAATCACATCCTTCTTCAATCCTTTCGAATGATGATGATGATGATGATGACCGTGAAGAATCAAGATTTATATATTTTATTCGACGTTTTCTTGTTTTTTGCTTTACAAGAGCTCAAGAAAAAACAAGCAAACAAGTTGCAGATTTTAGTTTCAAACTCCAAAAAAAAATAGAAGAAGAAGAAGAAGAAAAAAACCTTGAATTTGTTGTTCCTCTTTTACCCCCGACGATTACACGCATATGGTTTTCCGGATGTGCGAGTGTGTGTGTGTCTAAATGAATTTCGATGCTGTTGATGATGATGATGGAAAAACGATCAATGAATATAATATTTATATGCTTGTACATATCTTTTAATTACACGACAAACAATTACAAACCACACACAATTACAAACATAAGAAATCCATATTTTAGCTTCAATTATTTTGGCATCAATCAAATTTTTTTTTGAAATGAAAAAAAATGAATTCTTTCTTGCATAAATCATGATTTTAATTTTTTTTCTTGGCAAACACACACACACACACACACTTGATAAAAATAAATCCTGAACCCGTGAAAATTGAGCAATGCAATGATGCAATTCTTTTGGGATCCATTTTGGAACAACACCGAAAAAAACTTTAAAATAGTTGTTCCGTCGAACAGGAGGCAAAATCCCTGGAGGTCAATTTTGGGATGGATGATGATGATGATAATTTCCCAAAATACAAAAATTTCGCATTCATGGACATGAACGTTCCAACAGATGTTGTTGTTGTTGGATCACTTGTATCATCATCATCATCATGTCCAAGAAAAATCTGATTTCTGGCAAAGAACAAAAAAATTTTTATTCCATCTTTTTTTGGTTTGGTGTTTTAAACTTTTCAGTTTTTTAAAAATGTGTATGGTGAGAGAGAGTGTGTGTGAATGGTCATCATCATTGGTGGTGTTCAGGGGGATTGACTTGGTGTGCGCGAAAACCGAGAAAAAAAAATCCAAATGTATTTTAAAACAGTGTGTTCACAAATGGGCGTGATCATCCTGGCTGGCTCTCCACTAATCATTAAACATTTATCTTGTAGCTGGTTGGTTGTACGAACGAACGAACGAGAGAAGGAAGGCAAAAAACAGTGTTAGGATCTTAGCCAAATAGCTAGTAGAGAGAGAGAGAGAGAGAAAGGCGAAAAAGTGGGATGTTCATCAAAAATTTAAAACAATACCAGCTTGTGCTTTTGTACTTGTACTGGCAGTGTTGGTCGTTTATGGTCATCTTTTTTTTCTTTGTGTTCGCTTTCGCCTTTCAACGACCAGCAAAAATAGCTAGATACGATATAAATAATTCAAAACTGCGCCAACCCACTTCACTGTACTGTACTGTTATGTACTGTACACACATTTGCACTGACCAATGGCTAAAACATGAGCGCTGATGAAGTGAGAAACACGCCTCCCCTTTTCCTTTCGTTCTCTTCTCTTGTTCTTTTTTTTTCTACAAGCTTTTTTCCCTTTTTCCCTTTTGGACGGAAGACATCAAGTGGATTTTGTTGTTGCTGTTGTTGTTTTATATACTTTCGCTGTTCGCTGCTGCTCTGCACCCACCCACCCACAACACTCCCACGCATCCTTTTCGTTCCAGAAAGAAAGATGACCAATCGCAAACATAATTATGAATTTAGATGCTGGTAATTTGATTTCCTTTTCCTTTTGGTGTACTCTTCATGAAAGGTGGATGGATAAACATACACGCCCACAATGCGCCCACTATTTATACTCAATCTGTGTAGTTCGGGAAAACCGGAAATTAGGTTTTAGATTGTTTTTAGAAATTTACATACAATACAAAATTCTATAGGTTACACAATTTTGGGTTGTACATATTACATAATGTGTTGAATAGAATAAGAAGAAGGTAAATGTTCCAAAAATAGAAAATAAGGTTACGAATTTTTTTCGGTGAATCCTCAAAATGAATCAAGACCGGATCCTCGATCCATGCTGAAGCTGCCCTCATCATCATCATCGCCACTTTCGTCATCGTCGTCGTCGTCGTCTTCGTCGTGGTGGTGGTGGTGGTCCTGGCCATCCGAAACCCGCCGTAATTTATGATCGCCATTAGCCAATGGCATTGGCTTCTTGGCTTGGTTGGAAACTTTGGAACGGACTTTTAGTTCTTGATCCAGATTCAAAACCAGGACTTGCTGGCGCGTTTTTTGCTGCTGCTGCTGTGATGGATGCTGTGGTGGTTGGATTCTCTTGTTGTTGTTGCTAAATCGATTCAGGCTAAGCGGATATACTTTGTCTATTTTTTTAGGATGATTGAAAACAAGAACATCTTGGGGAATGGGATTCAACATCAATCAATCAATCAGAACCTACCACAAATAGCTAGGCGGCCATGAACACCGGTTCCGGCAATTTCGTTACCATTCTTATCGGAACACCAACAATAATTATTGGATGGATTACATTGAACATTTCGATAGTGACCATTCTGATCGCATTGTGGAACATATTGTGTGGGTTTCAGGCCATTCGGATTCTCTTTCGCCATTTGCCTCCTTTGATAAAGACATGGTTTTGCTATGGTAAAAGCATCATCATCATCATCATCACAATAAGATTCTGATACTGGTTGTAATTCTGGAAGTAGAATTTCAAATCACTTACATCTAAAATCAAAACATGAACACCATTCATGAGCACTAAGAAGATCATCTCGATCTTCATCACATTGTAATAAGTATGGCTCCAAACAATGTTCATTCTCATCATGTTTCAAATAGTATAGCTCTTTGGTGGTCAATTTAAAATTATGATCCAAATCAAAATGATAGAACATGAACGAAACTTGTTCCTCACAATCAGGCAATTCCGTTTGCTGCATCCCGGAACTGGTCAATTTTTGGCTTGTTGATTTGTTCCGATGTTTGATTTCCTCTTTCATCACCACCAAAAACCAATCCAACAACCGAACGCCCATCGAATGTAGCTCTTCTGGCGAGCAATTCTTTCTTGGACTTGGCCGACCATTCGAAACATTGTTGTGTTGGCCAAAATCATAGTGATATCTCTTCAACGATTCTCTGGACTTTCCTACCATGCTATGTTTCGTGTGGTTCTGGTTCAACAATAAGATTTCTGGATGATCCACTGAATCCCAATCGCCACATGGCCTTCTCGATGGCTTTGGTTCTGGATGTTGATGTTGATTGTTGTTGTTGTTGTTGTTGTTGGAGATTTTGGTGCATGGACAAAATCCAAAACAAGCAAACTTAATATTGGTCTGGTGAACGCAATTGTGGAATTCAATTCTACACATTGATGAATATGATGCATTGTTAGTTCCGCAAACAATCTGGCCATATGTGAATGGACAGGAAGGACATTGAATGATTTTCTTTTTGTTGTTGAAAGATTTGAGATTATTTGCATTCTTGATTTGATTACAATCACCATTCATTCTTGGTTCTTGGTTGTTGCTGATTTTCGCTGGCATTCTTCGCTGCTGATTGGCCAAAGATGTTCGACTTTGTGAATCGTGAACATACTGATTATTCTTCTTCTTCTTATTTTCCGCAGATTTCCTATTGAATCGTCCATCAATTTCTTTGTCGGACCGAAGATTTTTCCCGCTCTTTTTCCTTTTGTAATGTTGATCATGGTTCACCAAATCATCTTGGTCATCGTCTTGGAACAAAACATCATCATCATCATCATCATCATCATCATTATCCTCAAGGTCCATTAGATTGGCAGAATTCTTGTTCTTGTTGGACCATTTGTTCTTGATGTTGTTTTTTGTTGGTCGATTGATCATGTTGTTGTTTCTATGTCGTCCATGTACACTTTTTTCATGTACCAAAAATTTCTTGTCGTTTTCTTTTTTCAAACATTCAGCAACACCAGCTTCCGGTTTGAAACAATACTCGTCCGGTCCGCATTTTACTTCCAAACAGAATGATGATAATTCATTTTCATTATTATTTTTATTATTTATCGTGGTGGTTGTATGTTTCCATTGCTGCTTGGTCGCCGCCGACGACGACGGCCAGAACCACGACAATGGATTCGGTTTTGAATGGTTTTGAAGATTAAATCTATCCAAAACATTTTCCATATTCTTTCCATTATTGTGATTATTATTCTGCCAACGTTGCTGCTTTTTTGCTTTCATTGAATTGTTGGAATCCTTTTCCTCCTCCTCCTTCATCATCATCATCATCTTCTTCTTCTGCTGCTCCTTTTTCTTTGGTTTTTTGCTTATTTTCTGGTTTTGGTTCATTATTATCCGATCATCATTTCTATGCTGCGACGACGATGTTGCCTGGGATGTGTTTCAACAAAAAAAAAAAGAAAAAAAATAAAACGAGAATCCCCACCGAAAATGCGGAGCGGAAGAAGAAGAAGAAGAGGAATAGGAAACAAAGACGCACATGAACATATTATTAATTGTTCGGTAAAGAATAACCGTAAAATAGAAATAATAACAGTAATAATAATAATTTTAATGGCTTCCAATATTCACCATGATGATGTTGATTCCGTTGGGAATATCCTTCAACCGGGCTTTGGCCATCACCAATTTGGATTGTGTATTATTATTATTATTTATTATACTGGTTCCATAATGGAATTTAGTTATTTTTCGCTGATGTTGTTGCCCTTCCGAAAGCTTTCCGTGCTTTCGCTCGGCATCATCATCATTGTTGTTGTTGTTGATATGTAAATTTTTTCCAGCGGAAATCCCAGTGCTATAATCGTATTCGTAATCATCATCATCATCATCATCATCTTTGGTATCATTATCATTATGGTTAATTGGATTGGTTAATTCTCCGTGGATGCTTTTGATGCTTCCATGGCCAGGAATGCCGTGTCGATAATCTTTCCAATTTGGATCCTGTTGCAACGCTGCATTATCACTTTGGCCATTCAACGATCCATAATAGATATTCTCATCACCACCATCATCATCATCATTATTATCATCGATCATGTTCATGGTATGGCCTAGATTTTTTGAATTTCCCGTCACCAAACCCGCCGACACGGTTCGAGCATGATCGAAGCATTGGAACCAAGGGACTAGCTCGATCCAGATGAGTACCACAAATACCAGGAGAAAACAACGACAATCGGTTCTTTGGGTCAAAGACATTTTTCACGGGTAATGGACAGGAAACATCAAACAGCAGCAGGATTTCAGGGTTTACAATCGGACTTATTCACTTATTCCTGTTTCCCAAAGGTTGATATTATGTTGGCTGGTGCTGACCATTGTGCTTTGGTTGGCAGGCATTTCTTGGCGGATGTAGCAGGTGTTGGTCTCGGATGGTTTCTGTCCGTGAAAGTTTGAAAAATTATGAAAATTAACGAACGCCGTTTAGAAACATATTGCGCGGGAAATGGAATATAACAGCACATAATTTATAACTTGGCCATGGGCTTATGTAAATGGATTCCGGGAGTCAAGGGAACATCGATGATGATCAATGAATTTCCGTGCTTGGCGTGTAATGAGAAGCATCAGCGAAACAACAACAACGGGAAAAAAATTTCAAAATAAAATAAGTTTGGCGCCCAGTTCGCCGTATTCGGTACGCGCATCAAAGCTAGCTTGTGCGAGTGTGTATGCTAAATGAGAATTTGCATTTAATAAATTGATAAATGTTCATTTTCATATTTTTTTTTTGCAGCCCGGGAACCCGAACTGATATTAATTCCATTAGGATTGTCATCATCATCATCATCATCATCATCGTTCTAGTTGTTGGGATCCTTCGAATGCCGGAGCCTTTCTCTCTTAGCATTTTTTTCCGGATGTTTTTCGAACGGAAAAAAATGAATTTTTCATATAAAAAATGAATGTTTTTTTCGGGTCGATCCAGAATGGTGGCAGCGAGAAAAAAATGTATTTCCAGCTTGTCTGTGTGTTTGTGTGTGTGTCTGCCTTATCGGTTCTTGAGCTTGCCATCCAGTGTGTCTTTGCATGGGCGGAAGCTTGGAACGCGCGAGAACAATTTTTCGCTTGGTTAAGTTCCAATGAAAAGAACTTGAAGATGAACCAGAAGAAGACGAAGAAGAAAAGAATGAAAAGAATAATAATAATAAATGGCAGAGAGAGAAGCTTGTTTGTTTGCGCTTCCCTTTATGGGGTTGATAAACGTTCGGGATCGTTTCGATTATCATTGATTTTGTTCCCGAACAACAGCCAAAGCAGCAGCAGCATCAACAGCCGCCACCATCCATTTTTAATGATATTTGGTTTGATTCAAACAAACAAACAAACAACCATAGTCATAGTAGCCAGTTTTCCTAGACGCCAAAGCTCTTCGCCAGCCATTATTCATTATCGGGATCCCGTTGGTCCCCTGTTCCGATATGATGATGATGATGATGGCGGTGGTGGTGGAACCTTTATCATTTACATTATCAATTCACCGAAAGCTCGCTCGCTCGCTCGTCGCCTGATCGCAAATAAAAACCAGATATTGATACAAGAAGACCCCGTACACTGGATCCTGAATCTTGGAACCAGAAGTCGATTTCTTCGTCGGATCTTGGAAACGCCATAAAAAAAGAGAATAATAGTCATTTCCGATAAGTGCCCTTGTCCTTTTATTATTATTTTTTTAGGTTGGTATTATTATACCTGGTGTTTGGGCGCGGCCGCAAAGTGTCGACGGGCGCCAGGCAGGAATATCAGATGGATCTTGGTGGATCAGATGGGTGGACACACACCATTTTGGGAACAAAATGAAATTCCATCAATTTTGCTTATCACCGACAAGCAAGCTTTCACACATCTTCTTATTAGATCTCATCTCATGTCTCGGAATCGGGCTCGGGCCGCTCGAAGCGTTTGGGAAATGTGTGCGTGTGTGTGTGGGTGCGACAATGTTTCATTAGATGCGAAGCTTAACACCCTCACCCTCATCATTATCATCATGTTCTTGTGTTGTCTTGTGTGTGTTCTTCAATGCCCAGAAATTCTTTAATAATAGTGCTGACGACCATACAAAAAAGGATACTAACACGACAAGCAAAAAAAGCGAAGACGAAGACGAAGACGAAGAAAGAAAGAAAAGAGAAAAGAATACGACCGAGAATACCCATCAAATTAGGAGGAATCCGTTCGGGGAACAAAAGAAGACAAACTCTCATTCTGGGATTCTGAGATGAACAACGGCATTCCCATAGATCCAAACACACACACACACAGAATCCAAGTGACTAATGAATTTTTTTCGTTTTCTTCTCGTCTATTTCTCGGGTTTTTCATCGGGAATGCACACACACATACACACACCCATACACACAACCACAATAATGGCCAAAAAGCCAAATATAAAATGCGATAATGCCCAAGACAGAATGTTCATAGGATGGTCACAACAACCGAAAATAACCAATTACATTCCAACCACCACCATCAGCACCATCAGCACCATCACCCGAAAACACTTACCAAACAAGCAATTAGACTTGGTATTTGCCATAAGAAAAAACAGGAATAATAATAAGAAGAAAAAGCCCCAAAGAAACTTTTAGCGGAAGCCAGTGTGTGTGTGTGTGTGTGTCAGTCAGATTGTTATTATTTTTGTATCAAACGACAAGAATCCCCGAGAATCAATTTGTCTCATTTCAAAATACGCGCGCTTTCTCTCTCTCCCTTTCTCTCGCTCGCTCTTTCTCTATGCTCCTCCTTGGCCCCTCCTTCGCTCCTCCTCTAGTTTTCAAACGAAAAAAAAAATTGCTACAATTTTTCGCTGTTTGCTACTTTTGTTTGTTTGTGTGTTCGCTACAATCGCTGGTTTTGTCTGGACGGTAAATAATGATGATGATGATGATGATGATGATACGAACGGGAAAACAAATCGAAAGAGAGAAATTAATTGGGGCCAACAAAATTGGCAACATTGTGGTGGCTGAGATCCTTGGATTGTGTGTGTGTGTGTGTCTGGACCCGGGGCCAGGATTCAAAGTGGATCCGGGGAGTGGGAAAATTCCTGGAAAAAAAGTAATTTTTTTTCCTAGTGGTGGTTTTCCGGGGAGGGGAACCTGCAGCACCACCACCATCACCGTTGTTTTTGTTGTTATTGGTGGTGGTGGTGTTTTGGATTGGAAATGCCAATCGCAATCGAATTATAAATGGACATGAAATTCTGGGCTTCGATTCTCTTTTTAACAAAATCGCAATTTGTTAGTTTCTTTCTTGCTTTCTTGCTTTATTTTCCACATTTCACATTCTATTTTATTATTATTATTATTATGTTTTGGATCGTTTGGTTTGTTGGTTTGCTTGCTTTCATTCTTGTTCACGGATGTGTGTTCCATGTTATTCCTGGTTGTTATTTGTATTATTATTATTATTATCATCATTCTGCCAAAGGAATAGAAAAACATTCACTTCATTGATTGAATGTTGTTGTTGTTGTCGTTGTTCTGAACCGTCGGAACCACACTGGAACACCCTGGAACACACAAACACACACACATTCACGCTCGGTGGATGCTCGGGCTCAAATGGCCCATTATGGTTGACGGCCAACATCAAAATGTGTATTGTTATTATTGGTGTATTGGTGTGTGTGCACCAAGAAATAATATAAGAATACGAGCCCCTCTTATCGTATACACTAACCAAATGGGATTATTCTTGCTTTCTTCCTCTCTGTGATGTGTTTCCACCAGATATCCAGATATCTGCTGCCATCGTATTTCACCATTTTTTATTGCATAATAACAACAAAATTGTAACAAACACACACGCATACACACGCTAAACTATCCAATTGGATGTGTCTGCCAATAACAAGAATCATCAAGCAAGAATCCAAGCATCATATAAATCATCATCATCATCATGATCATCATCATCATCGACATGAATCTTGTTTTTTTTTTTTTAGTTTTTTGGTTGGAGCCACAACCTCTAGTTTAGTAGTACTAGTAATTCCCAAGATTTGTTCCGCCTTATTAGGTGCTGTATTGGATGCAGTGGGCGTGTTCGTTTTCGAATTATCACACTCACTCACCTCAGACAGACAGAGTGTCGTTGATTGAATCCTCCGGGGGGTGGCGCCAACAACGCCAATGCTAGACAACAATTAGTGATATTGGATATCGATGAAAATTGATCAGAATGATGTAATGATTATGTTGGTCGGAATTGTTGTTTGGATTCGTTGCAGAATCAGCAACACAGAGTGACGATTTCTTGGGAATCAATCCACACACACTCACACACAAACACACACGAATACAAATCAATTACAACCAACCAAACAAAAAACACGCTCCAGTTTCGAATGGCGCCCGATCTGTTTGTTGTTGTCGTTGTTGATGTTTTGAAACTAGGGCCAAGCACACACTACAACACGACACGGTATCTTAAATAAAATCCAATCCAGTATGCCCAATACCCAAAAAACAACCAACAGTCGTGGATCGCCAATAATCAACACTAGATGCTTTCTGGAACTGGAACCGACCGAGATGCACTCTCAACGGGGCCCAGAATTTGTTTGGCCAAACGTTTGGTTTAAGCACACACACTCACACACACAAACATCAACAGAATATATTCTGTGCTTGGATATATAGCACATATCCGATTGAGAACCAGGCCAAAGCAAAAATGAAAATTCTGGCTGCTATTCGTACACGGGGATTCTGGAGGATTCTTCTTAGGAAACACCAAAAGAACAAACGAAAGAAAGAATGCTCGCTCATTTTGGTTCAACCGCTCGCGCTGGGTGCTAATGTCAAGCGGATCCAATTGGCGGAGAAGAGAAAACAGAAAAGTTTTCGCATCCAAACAAAAAAAAGAAACCAAGGGCTATATAATGTGTAGTGTATTATTATTCAGTCTTGAAGACTTTTATTCCGTCTGTTTTCCGTCACAAAATAGTATCCAAAAAAAGGGGCAAACTATTATCTTAAAAGCTTGTGTGTGTGTCTAGGAAAATCAAGGAAATCAATTCAATTCCGCCATCAATGTCCATGTCCATGTCCGGTGTGCATTCTCTTATTCTTTTCATTTCTCTTATCATCGCTAGCACATCACCATTGTCACCCAAAACACTTGTTTTGTTTTCGTTTGTTTGTTCGTTTGTTTGTCGGACCAGAATGCAACACACACACAGACAGAGAGAGACACAATCAATTTCCCTTTCCTGTTAAAATAGGACATTTTTGCTTTGTTCCTTGTTGTTATCTTTCACGTCGTCGTCGTCGTCATCGCCTTGTATTTGTCAATCCTTGCCCACTCTCTCGCTTTCTCTTGTTTCTCTGTACAAGTCTGCCGTACATTTGATTGGTTGGATGACTGGTCGTATTCGTAGTAGGAGGTTCCGCCTTCAAAAATAGTTGTTAAAGTGTGTTTCAATCATCAAATGTTAGTGCTTTGCTCTTATTGTGTGCGACTGACTGTGTGTTGGACTGTTGCTATAGCAGTTGCATGTGGGAGGGGTGTGTGTTGCTTTTGGTGTTCATAACATTATCACTCACAACGAGAGAAAGTGGGCAATGTCAATGTTGAGAGATGAACGGTGAAGGGGGATGGCGTTAAACATGGTTTTACACTTTTTACAACTTTTCGCTTTTCAAGCCAAGAGAAAGAGAGAGAGAGAGAGAGCTAGAGCGAGAGAGAGAAGGAGCGGCCAAGGGAGCTGGCCCCTTCTTTTCAGAAAGGTTTAACTTTTCAAATTTGAAAATTTGAAAAAAATGAGAAGAAGAAGAAAGATTAAAGGTTTAGGCGAAAAAAAATGTGGAAAGCTTTTTTTTATATTTTACAACCAAAAAAAAATTACAAAAAAAAGTAAAGCTTTTGGCGGTTCACGGAATTAGACCTTTTCCATCATTCTAGACAACCAAATAAAACAGAACTAGGAAACATATTCATTTCGTTTGA
Source organism: Amerodectes protonotaria (assembly GCA_025882695.1). Taxonomy (NCBI): domain Eukaryota; kingdom Metazoa; phylum Arthropoda; class Arachnida; order Sarcoptiformes; family Proctophyllodidae; genus Amerodectes; species Amerodectes protonotaria. The sequence goes on along the minus strand of JAOZJS010000110.1, from coordinate 38,690 downwards.
GAGCGGCGAATTTATATGGATTTATCAATAATATTACCAACGCCAATTTCTGGTGTTCGATTGGCTGCTTGGTGGTGGTATAAGTGTGTCGTCTGGTGTGTGTTCAAAAGTTCCAGATTGGATGTTGAACAACAAAATACAAAATATAAAACACAAAACAAAAAGTTCGATTCGATTCGATTCGATTATTTTTTTTGGGTTCAATTTACACGGAAGAAAAACATGGTGATCTTTTTTTAAATTTAAATTTTGTCGCAAAACGTTTGAAAACGAAAACGTTCAAAACGAAAACGAAAACAAAATTGTTGTCGGCATGAAAATGTTTTCCAACACAAGAAGATGGTTTCAACAATCGAAAACCAAAATAAAGACATTGTTTAAATATAGGGTGGTGATGAATAAAAGCTTATTCCATTGTATTTTGAATGCGATTCTCATCAATTTATTGTTTTTCGGTGTCATCTATTACATTTATGTGATTTCCAATGAAAACAACCAATTGAATGAAAAGAAGAAGCATGAAGATGGTTCGCCTGGCAATTATCATATCGATCTTGGTCGATTACAGCGGCAAAACAAAGCAAAAGAAGAGGAAGAGGAGGAAGAAGAAGAAGAAGAAGAAGATGATGATGATGATGATGATGAAACCAGAATAAGAATATTCGGAAACAAAAATTTGGATTTGGAAGACGCTGCTCATCAAATCGATAACAATATACAACATTTAATGAAACTTCACCCGAATTTAGAATCAGAATGGAACAAGAGACGAAACACCGAACGAACGGTCGGCAGCCCGAATCCTGGTTATCCATTATTATTGAATTACATAAGGATTGTGAATCAAATGAAAATCAATCTGGAAACATTGAACAAATTCATGAAACATTTGCCAACATTGGATCCGGACCAAAGACGATACGTGACCGATTGGTGTTCGATGATGGACGCCCTGCTTCAACAATTGATCCAACAACAAAACCCGGATGAACATCACCATTGTTCTAAGCTTAAAGTTGATTTGAAGAATTTAATCTTCAAAAAATTGGATCAATTACAGCGGCCAAAACATCTGAAAGGTTTACCAGATGTTCAAGTGAAAGACGGGTGTGAAAAGATGAAAAAGTTGGTCTGTCACATCGATAAACCATGCGGTTTTGGCTGTCGAATGCATCATCAAGCTTATTGTTTCATCGGAGCACTTGCCTTGAACAGAACGTTGATATTGGATACCCGGGAATTCCTGAATCCATCAGAATTTTGGCCATTCCAATCAGTACAATCGATTTGTGCCAAATACTATTGGAACAAAGCGAAGAATTTTCGAAGATTGATACCTTTTATTGATGATGCAATCAGAAAACAGAATGACCAAAATGCTAGCACATTGGACCATTTGGAATATGTTCGTTTGCCGATAATTGATTTTTTAGATGAGAAAGTTAATTTCAGGCCATTGGCAATACCGAAAGAACTACAGAAACAACTGGAACAAATAACCAGCATGCCATTCTTGTTGTTTGTGGGCAATATCTTAGCCTACATAATGCGTTTGGATAGAAAATTTGAGCAAGAAATGCACACATTCCACAAACGAATTGGTTTGTTGGATCAACAAAACGAAATGATCGTCGGTGTGCACGTAAGACGAACGGATAAGATAGGCAGCGAAGCCGGTAATCATTCTTTGAAAGAATACATGGACATCGTTTCGGACATTTACGACAGAATCGATCTGAAAGATCAATTTGCCGGAATCATCAAAAAACCACGTAGTCGGAAAGTATATCTGGCCACTGATGATGCACTGGTTTGGCTACATGAAGTACCATACTTTGTTCAACTTGGCTACCAATTCTATGGTGGTGGACCAAAGTTTGCTTACGAAGCCGAACCAGATAATCGATCCAAGAAAATCTCTCTGGAACAGGTCGTTATGGATGTCTACACTTTGAGCTATTCTGATTATCTGGTGTGCACGTTGAGCTCGCAGATTTGTCGTTTAGCCTATGAATTGATGCAAACACATCCGCCAAAGCCGCATCAACAATGTGATGATATGACCACACACGTTTATTCGTTGGATGATACCTATTATTATGGGGGACAGGTAAGACAGATTCTTCTGTTCTGGGCGCCATGCGCTTGCAAAAATTTTAAATTTTAAATTCAAAATTGTGTACTATTCAAGGTATCACACCGTCTGGTGGCCATTATGGCCAACAACAAGGCAGTCGGACAATGGGAACATCGATTCGACGTGGGCGACACACTTGGAATCAAAACCGATTCCAATGATGGCTATCTACATGGCGATCTGAAACTGACCAATCAATTAATCATTGATGCTATACGCAAATATCCTAAATTCAAAGTGATCGAACATGTTGATGGTGTTCCATTCAAAGCTTTCGCCAAGGATGCCAAAGGAAATGGTTAATTTTCAAAAATCAATGGTGATAATTCAGGATACAAGATGGCGACACTGTCCAACGATTCTGGTACCTTCAACCATTGTTTATCATTCTCCTCGAACCGATGCGGCGTGGGCAATTTTTTGTTTTGATTGAATTATTGTTTACTTTTTAAAGATATTCTAATACTTGTTGAGCGATTAAAACCTTCGTTTAAATCTAATCTTTGCGAATCATGGCGGACAATTCTAGTGATAAAAATTCTGCGGCAAACAATCCAGAAAGAATCGATGTCGGCATTGAAGCAACATCATTACCGTTGTACGATTCCAAAACTCAATTGAAAACCTCCAGCGATGAAATGTTTAACAACCTAAACGGATATATAACTTCGGAAATTGAATGTAAGTAATGGTGGTGCCGGTGACGGGGTGTTTTTAATAATAGCCCCTGAACCGACCCAGTAAAAGATTATTCCATATTCTGCAACATGTGTAATTCTCGCTTTCCCTTTCTTTCTTTCTTTCTGTTCTTGTTATTTCGTAAAAATAACGGTTTATTTTTAGTGACATTAGAAGATTATAAGCTTTTAGAAGCGATGAATAATTGTACAATGGAAAAATTTCAAACAATGACCCAGATAGCCGAGGATGTTGCAAAGAATATAAATGATTTGAATGAAAAATATTTGCAAATGTTGCCCAAATTGGATCTAATCGACAAACTGGATAAAAAGATAACCAGATTGGAGAAAATGGCCTACGCTATTGATTCATACTCTAAACGACTTGGTAAGCTACAATGATGATGATTAAGTCTCCGAAAATTGATCTTTCGAAACCAGACGGTTCTCACCGCCACATCTCTTGCCGACTTCGGTTGATTCTTCATATTTTTTTTTTCGTTTGGCTAAACATCAATTTAGCCAAATGATAATAAATTTACATAAATTTTCGTTTCGTTTGAGCATGTTGGTGTGTGTTGTCCGCCCATCATTTTGGTGGGTGGAGAGAACAATCACCACCACCTTCAGCATCATCATCATCTACCATATCAACAGTAGCAGCATCCAGTCAGCCAGCCAGCCACCAAAATCCATGGCTATAAGGCCTGTCTGAGAAAGAAAGATAGATAGATGATTTTTCTGTTTTCGACTAAAAATATCATCACCGAATCCGCACCAACGTGTGTCTGCAACGTGTGTTGGTGTGTCGGCATCAATTTTAACATTTTCTTCGGTTTTTCACCATTTGAAGAAAGCTAAAATTGCTTTTGAATTATTCGTATCTCACACATTGTAAGATGTGTTTGTCTGGCTGGCTCTTTGAAGTGGATTGGGATGCGTTTTACTGTTAGGCGATAATTCCTAAAACTGATTCCTTCGCTCTCTTGCTCGCTCCCTTGTGTTTGACTGATTCACACCATATTCTCTCTCACTCTCACTCTCTCTCGGTGATATTCGCGTTTTGATTCACTTAGGTCAAATAGAGTTCACCAATCCATTCAGCTATTTTTAAAAGAGAGAGCGAGACGGAGAAAACTCCAAAGCAAAGTCGCTAGTCGTATCCATTCACATCCCATTCTTCATTATAAATTGCTGGCGTTAAAACTAACTCGCTCGTTCGTTCGCTTGATGATGATGCGTTGGTGGATTCCGGCATTGCCACCGCGGCGCGATTCTGTTGTTGTTGTTGTTCAATCTTAAATCTTGAATCCTGAATCCTGAATCCACTTTTGCATCAGTGTTATTATTATTATTATTATTATTATTTTAATTACTACTATTATCATTATTCAATGAATATGTGTGTGTGATGATACACACTATATAATGTGTGACTTACAGCTTCGAGAAAGTGTCTTTGACATAGTTATTGGCATGTTGAAGATCGAAGATGTTCGTGCGTGTGTAAGAATAAGAATAAGAAAGTCGCGGGACAAAAACGGCGCGAGCGAGAGCTAGAGATCTAGAGACAAATGTTGCCAAGAAAAAATATAAAATGAAATAATGCTAATCCTGGGAGCAAAAGAGAGGCAAGAATGAAGCAAGATGAGCACGGGAAAGGCTATTAGCCGGATAATTTTCCACATACACACAAGAGGAGGGATTCAAAAAATAACCAATCGCGCCAAACTGTTGCTACTGGTGCTTCGGATGCTTGTTCGTACGCTGAAAGTATTTCATTTTTTTCGTTTGTTGTACAAATCCCGTTTTTTTCGCGTCACGAAGAAGAAGAAGCTAGCAGAAGCAACAAGTGTTGATCGTGGTTGCTGAATTTATAATGGTGTGTGATATTATAGTTTTTGTTTTTAATTGGTTGGTTGTTTGAATCGGCTTCTGGATTCAAACTAGCGAATGAACAACGATGATGATGGCCGAAAAGTAGAAAGGATTCGCGGTGCGTGCTTCTTGCTCGAAATATGCTCGAATGATGATGATGATGATGTTTGGTTACCTTTTGACTGATTGGTTGGATGGTTGGATGGATGGTTGGCCACATTCAGCTCGCTTTGATTATTTTCAATTATTCCGACAGAAACACACACATATATTTCTGGTTGTTTCTGGATTTTCCACACACACACACACACTTTGTCTGTTTTGGAAATTTTTTTTTCGGCCATTTTTTCGGCTTTTTCGATCGCGCCATTACGATCATGATGATGATCACATCAAACGCGAGATACAACACACATTTTTTGCTGAAAGAATGTTGATGAGGGGAACATTCCTATGAAAATGTGTTTGGATTTAGTAGGGTTCAGTAAAGGGAAATATCAAATCAAATCAAACAAGGCCGAGAGAGAGCGAGCGAGCTCGCGCGAAAAACCGCAGAATTTGATGTAACTTTCCGGGACCATTTTAATTATTACACGCACACACACACACACACTCGAGGGTTAATTATTTATTATCATCGGGTGTCCTTTGGACCCCACCAAACCATGTTTAACACATTCACGCTTTTTTTTCGATTGATTCACCGCTCGGAGCGTGAATCCACCTTTTTATCTGCTTCGTTTTGCTTATTCCTCTTATTCCTTTCATTTTCGTTTTTTCGTTTTTTGGTTTCGTTTCGTTTCCCCCTAGAAAAACAATACAAACTATTGGAGAAAGGATTGAATGAACCACCACCGCCTCAGCCGCAGCCGCCGCCGCATCATCATAGTGGATCACCATCTCAATCATCGGTGGAATGATCTCTGGCTTGCTTGCTTTTGCTTGCTTGCTTGTGGGTGCGATCTCATTGGGAAATAAGAAATACGAAGCACGATTCTTCAATGCCAGACAGATCAAAAACAGTAAAAAAAAGGAGAGAGAAATAAAATAAAGACATAACGAGGGCTTCTTCTTCATCATCTTCATCATCTTTTTCCAATTCAAAACCCTTCTTGGCAGACAAGGGCAGTTTCATCATGATCGTACCATTCATTTGTTCACATTATATTTTTTTCAAATGTTTTCTAATTACTTTCGGTACGTGTGCACGAAAATGTACCGCAAAATCAGTCTGTCTGTCTGTGGCATGACAAATATCATTGATCATTAAGGTCGCGACATTATTGAACAATCGGCAAATGGCGTCGGTTTTTACGGTGCAAACTATACTAACTAATACTAAGCAAATGTGTATTGTGGTTGTGCAATCTGGTATTCTACCGGCGGGAATGTTCAACACACCCACCAAAAAGCAAAAAAACACCGAAAAATTAATTTCATTTCCCGAATTCCCAGCGCGTGCCACAAAAAAAAGGTCAAACGTCCAAACAAAACACGCGGGTTTTCTTGGGAAACTCAAATTCTGAACAAATTTTTCCACAGAATTGGCATAAATTGTTTGCATGGAAAAATAAAATTATTATTGTTGTTGTAGCAAAAAAAAAAATTTTTGCTATTTGCCTTTAAAGCTTTTTGCTTTGATTGTGATTAATTAATTTTTACCCGAGAATGCAATCACCGTTTCTTAGAAGAATCGTCTAATGAATATTGTAGGCGAAATGTTCTTACTAATCAAAAAAAATTGAAATTTTGAAATTTTCCAATTCACATTTCATTCATAAATTTTTGCCACAAATTTGATTCTGTTGTTCTTGTTCTTGTTTGATTGGTTGGTTGAAATACCTCAAAAGAAATGCCACAATGTACATCATCATTTTCATCATCATCCGCATCATTTTCATCATCATCCGCATCATTTTCAATGGAAATAAGAATGAAAAATAATTACGCTTACACGCTTACATAACCCTTTTTTTTTGTTGATGGAATCAATGAGTCATTAATGTTTATATTCTTGTATATAAATCAAAAAAAATGTGTGCATCGTTTATGTGCCTCTTTTCGCAAAAATATGCACATAAGCACACGCATACACGCCCATCCGTACATCAAAGGTTTCATTGATTGTTGCATTTAGTTAGTTAGTTAGTCGGAGAGTAGGGAGGGTGGTATGTAGAGAGAAAGCAAAGCAAGGCAAGCCAAAGCAAAAAAGGGGAAGGCAACAATGATGAGGTAATAACAAGCAAACAAACAAACAAACAATATGAACAAATGAATGTGCAACACCGTAAAGGCCGAGTGGGAGGCTACAATACGCACACACACAGCATCAAGCATCACGAAACAAAAGGCCAACCCAATTACGAGCTGTAAAGTGAAAGAGCGAGCTAGCGAGAGCTAGAGATAAGCTAGCGCACCGAAAAACAAGACGCGAATGGTCCGCCCCTGTGCGTGCAAGTATGTGTGCGTTCGTGCAAAGGGTTAAGGAAAGGGAAAGAAGACCAAATCGATCAGGTCTATCCAGGATTCCTGGAATTTAACCCACGATATCCTATCATTCAAATATGGTGCTCGTTGGTGCGCTCGTGGCACTAAAAAAAATTCCTCGATTCCTTTTTTGTGTGTATGTTTGTGTGTGTGTTTCGGTAAATATTTACTCTCAAATAAAACAAAATCGAAATGGCCAAAAACAAAATTATTTTTTACTATTATTATCATTATTACTTTTACCGTTAAAATAATACTAATAATAATAAGAATAAATATGTATGCAAGAAAAACATCCAGCAACCGCATCCACACGATCATCATCATCATCAACAACAGCCGAAACGTATGGCGTAATGCACTTAAATTGATTTCCATTTGCATATGGCACATCGTTTGGCTGGAATGATGTTGTTGTTGGTAGAATACCGAACCAAATGAAAAAAAAATGTCTGAGGTTTAATATATATTAGTGTCGGCGTGAGAGAGAGGAGTACATTCGGATTCTGAGTGTGTGTGTGATTGCACATCATTCAAACAACACACACAGTAGTTCCACACAAGTACACACAACCTAATAAAATATGGAAACGAACTAGAGAGAGGGAGAGAGGAAGATGATCAATCATTCATTCACACCTCTATTGGCGCTCGCTTTTTTGGTTGGTTGGTTGGTTATAATAATTCACCGAAAGCAAACATAATAATCATCATCATCATCATCGTCATCGTCGTCTTCGTTTGGAAATGAGCCGAAAGAAAAAATACCCGAATAGACAACGGAACGGTGGCACGCCACGCCAACTGGCAGTATGGGATCCATGGTTTTTTCCATCCATCCATCCGTCCATGATCGTTCGGTAGCGATCGACGAGGAGGATCCATACGTGATTTTTTATCGGTCTCTCTCATCATCATTGTGATCCCGGGCGCCATTCATTATGATTCGGATTATTGTTATTATGTTTGATGGATTGAGAAACAAATGGTGGTTAACAAATGGTGTTTAACAAATGGCTAAGAGTTATGGTTAGGGTACACACACACAAATACACAATCTAAATGCACAAGGCGGACGAAAGATTTCCGGTTTCAAGCGTGGGCGAGCGGATTCGGAATGACGCCAATGGAATGGTTGGAATACCTTTCAACCTTTTGGCAGCACACAATTGTGAATGTGTGTGTGTGGTATCCTTGAAATCCTAAAACAAAATGTCCATTTTCAATCGTAACACACATTGTTTTTTTTTGATTGGTGTTGGTAAATGGTTTGTTGTTTGCCAACTGTTGCTTGCTGGTTAGTTGGTCGCCCATTCATGATGCCTTCTTCAGGATGGTGAGCATTTATTTTGTTTTTATAACAATAGCAGCACGGCGTCCCCCGGTTATAAATTCAAAATTCCCAGAAAAATAAAACTAATAATAACTAATAATACTTGTGGGATTTCTGGAACAAAACCGGACAGAAGAAGAAAATGACCACCAACATTTAGGCCAATTTTTTTGTTGTTGTTTCTTAGCTCGCGCTCTCTCCGCCAACATCAAAAAAACTAATTTTAGGCTTAATTAATTAGTTAATTAGCTAATTAGTTAATTAATCAATTAAATTTAATCTGCGGTTCTCGTTCTAATATAAATCTTCTGGTAGCCTTCTCTCTCCTCTCACTCTCTCTGGCATTTTTGGGACAACGGGTTTAATGTTATCTTCAGGGCAAAGGTAAATCGAAGAAGAAGAAGAAGCAAAAATTAGTTTCCACGCCTCATATTATCATTATTATTATTGCCATCCATTTTATATTATTATTTGACAAAGTAGAGGCTGACTTTCAAGTGCTTCTGCCTGGCTTTTGGACTTGGACGATCTCTTCCAACCGGCAAACCGACTGGGAAACAACGATAATTTACCTCTTTTTTCTGTGTGTGTGTCTCCCTGAAATCTTAATTGTTTTCTTTTCTTTTTTTGTTGGTTCGATTCCCGCCTCTTTGGCGATCTTGGGATGTACGTGTTTTATGTCGAATCAGACAAAACAATACAATACCCCTTGTTCTAGGTTTTTAAAATTTTAAACAACAGAATGAACAAACCACCACCACCGGCAACGAGAACAACAACAACAAGAATTGTCATTGAAATGAATTCATCATCATCATCATCATCAAGTACCACAATTAAAATGAAATTAATAGCCCTCAACCAACGATGGTAATGGGCACCACAACGACGACGACAACCACCACCAAGACCACGACCACGACGATGATGATGTTGATGATGTTGTTGGTGTGTTGTTGGGTGGCCGATTAATTAATTCAATTAATTAATTAATTAATTAATTAGTTTAACCATCATCATCATAATTATAATTACTACCAGTACACCAACAACACATGTAATTGGTTTAAAATTTTGTGTTTTTAAAATTTTTTTTGTTTACCTGTTGACCATTCTTACCTGTCTGTCTGTCTGGTCTTACCTGGATCCGGTGGTGGCGGTGGCGGTGCAAGTAGTGCATATGGTGCAAGTGGTGGGCGCTACAGCTCTTTGGGCGTGAGCCAACCACAATTCGTTTGAAATACTTTCTTCATCTAAAAATACCTTCGTCGTCGTCGTCGTCGTCGTCGTCATTTTTTTAGTTGCAATTTTTTTTCATTCATTTTTGAATCCTCAATTTTTTTTTTCACAAACGCATGCGTGCTGAATATTATATCGTGTGTATCTGTGTGTGTGTGCGCGATGGTGTTGTAGCGTTTTTATTTTTTTGGGGAAAAATGTATCTTCTCTGCTCGCTTATTGGCTGGTTGGTTGGTTGGTAGGCTGTGTGGTATTACTTACACACGCCAGCCTTGTGGGGCTTGCTTTGCTACACACTACACACAGCGCACAACATAGGCACAGACACACACACAGGGCATACAGTGTAGCGCATTGCTTGTTGTTGGTCGTGGTCTTCGACAAACGTTGGTGCGTGTGTGTAGTCCTGGTGGTGGTGTGTCGGTATTTGTCTGTGTGTGTGTGTGTGGGAGAATATACACCGATCGACCGACCGACCGACACACCACATAGCACGATGATGATGATCATTCATTCATTTTGCCAGTCGTACCAGAGACACAAACACCAGGTCTCTAACTTCGAACCGAATCGCGAATCGCGACCAACAACACCGCGACCAATGTTTTGTCTTTGCCGCAACACGCGCGCGTTTTCAAATCAAATTTTTTTTTTGGGCATCCTTTGAATCAATCAATAATGCTGATCTGTGATTGGTGATGGTGATCTGATATTTTTGATATTTGAATTATTCTTTTTGTTCAAAGTTCTTCGGGTGTTTGTTTGTTTGTCGTTCGACTTAGAGTTGAACCCGCAACGTATAAACACTGTACACACCGACACTTTTGGGCAAACTTGTTCCTGTTTGTTTGTCGCGCTGGTCCCCTGCTGCTGTTGGCCCTTGGTGGGGACCCCGATGTTGATGGTGTTTAGCTTTGCATCTTCATTCTTCGGCCACACAACTCGTTTTCGTTTCGTTGGTTCATCCGATCAATCCGATCGAGAAAATCAATCAATCAATCAATCAATCGATTGAAAATCAATAATCAATAATATCAATATTATTATTAGTATTATTAATAATAATTTTGTTTATTATTATCCTTCTTCTTCTTCTTCCTTCTAAAACAAACAACAAACATTCTGGGCGCCCGGTATTACGCTCGCGCCCTTGTGTGTGTGTTACTTTGGGGACCACTTGAAGGATCTTCTGCTTCTTCTTCTTCTTCTTGGAAAGATAATGGAATGATACAGAAAATAAACCTCGTGTGTGGTGTGCGTTTTTTTTTTGGGTTAATAATAACAAAAAGAGAAGAGAATATAAATGACAGACGATTGTGTGTGTGTGATGATTGGTTGCCCAGACACAAAAGGCGAGAAGATGAAATATAAAGCTTCCAATAAAAAGTGAAAGTGTGGAACAACAAGGAAATCCTTGAATACCAACAACAACAACAACAACAGAAACAGAAAATCCTGCACAGAATCCATTTGAGCAGCGCCTGAATCGGGCGCGCGCAACAAGAACAAGCAATTCATTCGGATTCTGATCTTGATTTTCACCGACCATCACCATCAACGACGCCGCCGACGCCGACGACGACCCCGTCCCACAATAAGAGAGAATGAGATGTGGCCATAAATCCACACGGACAAGTGGCCATAAATCCAATGGTGGAAAAATGACTAGTAATAACAATGTATCTGGGGTGATTAATCAATTTGTTAATTGTTAAGATGTTAATCCGACTACATCCGGCGGCAGGTTTTTTTTGTTTTGTTGTTTGTTGAAATTCCGATGTGCGATTATAAAAATTGGTTGTAAATCGAATCCGGATGGTCGGGTCGGATCGGGTATAAAACAATCATCATCAACATCAACATCAACAATATCAACAACAAGGATCGAATTTAATCTAATCAAAAAGATTTAGAATCATTGATATTGGTCGCTGGCAGATCAAACGATAAAGAACCATCACCTTACCTGTTGCTTACCTGTTTGTTGGTGGTGTATCCCTTACCTGTGTGTGTGCGTGTTTTCTTCTTTTGTTTTACACGGTTATTTGACATAACCGGCGCCTTTCCAATCGCGCCCGACGACACCAGACACAAATCATCCACGCCAATCATTCAACCAGCCAACCAACTACTGGTATGCTTGACTACGCGCCTGGCTCCCTACTACTTACTCATACTTGCCTACCACTTTCGTCTTCTTCTTATTATTATTATTTGTACCACACTTGAAATCGGGTGCCTAATCAGAATGATGATGATCATCATCATCACAATAATCATCATCCTCCAAAAAGGCATGTTGTGAAATAGTTGTTTGTCGTCAAAAAAAAAAGAAGAAGAAGAAGAAACGCATGTCGCCCGTTTAGCTACCGATCAATGAATGAATCCGATGTGTGTGTCGCCGAAGCGCCGAACCTGATGATCATATATACATGATTCTGTTGGATTCTGATTCTTTTGCAACAAACCCCCGAAAATTTAAGAATCCATCATTTGATCCATCATGTTTGAGAATCTTCGATTATATCTAATATTATCATTATTCTGGTTCTATCATGATTGTTGTTGTCCAATTAGCAGTAGTAGTTTATATAGTTCCAACGAAACACTGAAGAAGTTTAAAATTTCAACAAAATGAAGTTGTTTGAATTGATTTTAGATGAACAGAACAACAACCACGAAAATCATCAAATAATTCAACGATCAACGATCAACCAATATGAAATTTGTAAAACAAATCAAAATTATCTGAAACCGAATGTGACAACCGAAAGCGTTTGCAACAACAACCATCGTCGTATTAGAAGCACCACCAACACCACCACCACCAACACCACAAGCAGAAACCAACGAAGCATCAATATTCTTGTATCGGGCATCCGTTTTATAATTTTGATTTTAATCATGTTCAACACTGTCGTTATATCATCATCATCATCATCCTCGTTTCCGGTGGAAGATGAAGAATCTTTGGCACGAACCAAACGTTCCAACAATCTTCACCGTCATCACCATCAACATCATCCACATTATCTGGATTTGAAGAATCAACAACAACATCAAGCACCATCGTCATCGTCTTCATCTTCATTTCCGAGTTTCAGCAGATTTCCATCCACATCCACCGTTACCATGAACCATAGAAACATGAACAATAACAGTAGGACCAGTGGCGGAACAGGAAGCAGTGCAATTGCATACAGTGCTTCATTGCAAGCGAAACAACAAAATCATCGTTTCATCAATCATCATCATTATCCTGAAACGGATTCTTGGCATTCCACGATTCCATCATCATTATCATCCATGAAAAAACCACAACAACCACCACAACGATCTCATCCACCACTACGTTACCACCATCGTCAACAACAACAACAGCCTAACAGTAACAGTAATAATAATCTTTCAAACAACAATGTTGATGATGATGATGACAATGGTAACAACCAAAACAATAATAATAGGAACCATAGAAATCATCCACCAACATGTCCGGAAGGTCCACCATCACAATGGTCTAATCAAATGGATGTTGCATCCAAAGCCCTATTATCACCAATGGTATTCCATGGACAATTGATCTCATTAGCCGAAGATTATGGTGGCCGTATCGGGGCCACGTTTCGTTTGTTGAACATAATCAAACCGAACAATATTGTTCATCACACATCATCATCATCATCATCACAGAATTACCATACCAATAACTATAGCAATAATAATTATAATAATAATTATAGGCATGCGGATGCGGATAATCCGGATCCGGATGATCTGTCCATCTTGTTGCCCAACAAAGATTTAGAGACACACATTAAATTGTATTTTGTTCGAAACCAAAACGAAACATCCGAACCACCATTCTGCGCATTGTACATGCCGGACATTTGGCAGCGTTTGAAAACCAAAGAACACTACCTGCTGTTCGCTCATCAAAGGATTGTGCAAAAAATGTTCACGCCTCCAACGTATGTGGCCAACACTAATACACGTTCAGTCCCTTCCAACTATGGTCATCCTCATCACCATCATCATAATCATTATCAGCGTGGAAATGATCTGAAACCACGCCTCAATCAACCATCGTCAGTCCAACAGCAGCAGCAACAACATTATCAATCAACAATTGTCCAAATGATCAAACTTCAATTGGTTTCATTGGTTACCTATGCGGAACCGGAAATTTATAGTCGTAACACCACTAGTCGCCTTATTAGAAAAGTTCTTTGCCGTGGTTGTGGTAAGTTTTCAAATCATTCAATTTCCAATTGGGGGCCATTTTGTAGACCTACGACGACATCTCTGAGCAGCAGAGCAGAAATACAACCTTTTCTCCTCCTTATAGTGTGTCTCGTCACCGGTTCAAATAATCGCAATGAACCAATCAGAGAGAGTAATACAGCTTATTCTATTGTCAATAGTATGTCTCGTCATCTAGTCAAATCCTAGCATTGGACCAATCAGAGAGAGGAATACCCCTTCTTCTACTGTTTATAGTGTGTCTCGTCATCAGGACAAATCATCACACTGGACCAATCACAAGGGAAAACGGTTGTTATAGGCGTCAAACATGAACAGACAAGTACTGTAGAAAGCTGATCGCTTTTCATAGTGTCCAGTGTCTCGTCATCCAGTTAAATCATCACATTGGACTGATCAGAGAGACGAGAGAGGAGTGTAGCTTCGTCTACTGTTTAGCTGAGCTTGCTTGATGGGCCGGACAAAAATGTTTGTCTTGTCGCATGCGTCTCACGGGTTGCACAGCCCTGATCTAGGATCCAAAATTCTAGCGTATTCCAGTCCAGTGTATTAACAATATGTGTGTGCGTGGATGCAAGAATGTTATTTGACCTTTGACCGGAGGTGGATCACGAAATTCCACCACCTTCAACACAATGATGATGATGATGATGATGATAATAATAAAGATCAAGAATTAGAACAAACGAACCCGGCAACCAAAAAAACAAAACAACAAAAAAACCTAGCCCTAGAAATCGATTCTCTTTCATTTCGATCTTCATTTCATACTTTTTTCTCACACAACAACAAATAGGACAAGCAGGACTATACCAGGACTTGACCTTTGACATCATCATCATCATCATCCGAAATCATTCCTCTTTTTTGTCTTATTTTTCTTCTTCTTCTACCGGCTTCTTTATTGTGACCTTCCATCTATCCAGTAGTAGTTTGAATAACAACAAGGTCGTAGGTTGGTTGAAAGAGAAGATACATTTGAACCAAAAGCCGGCTAACAAGTGTTATTGTTGTTGTTGTTGTTGTTATGGTGTGTGTGTGCAATAAAATTAACCTCTTGGATACTCCTACTCTCTCTCCCACTCTCTGGGTTTCGGAGAATCCCTCACTCTCTCCCTCTCTCGCTCTCTTCAATGCATCACCGCTGAACTTATTGCTTAAGGAGGATTGCTCCCTTATTTCGCGCTTCGCGAATCTTCAAGAAGACGAAGACGATGAAGAAGAATAAGAAGAATATACTTGAATTCTAGCTCGTTCTATTTTGCTACAAACATTTTCTAGTTTTTTAGTAAATTTCCTAGGCCGGTTGTGTTCTCATTTTGCCATCATCTCCTAAAAAAAATTGCGTTTTACGTTTCGTTGTGTGGGTGAACACACCTTAGTTTGGCAAGTTGCACTCCAATTTGCCAAATGTCTAGGCTTAGTTCCTGGATTCCTTTCTCATGTTCTGACGATGATGATGATGATTTGGTTGTTGTTGTTGTTGTTATGTTGTAGCTTTTGATTTTCTCCTCTCTCTCTCACTCTCTTTTCATCCCCACCGACGACCACAGCTTGATCAATCTATCTATCCTGTCTGGAGCTGTAGAGCTGTAGAATTTCTCCTTGTTGTTGTTGGTTGCTCTCCAACAGTCGGTCTGGACAACAAGGCTAAGGTCGCTGGCTCTCTTTCCATGGCTAAAACAATACAAAATAAAACAAAAAACAGGAGGACATTGTCGCCACAGAGGTTTTTCCTGGCATCGGGCAATCAAACAACAAGCCAGAGAGAAAACAATTAAAAAAAACCTGGACCAGCAGCAACAACAGCAGTAGATCTTGTAGAATCTCAAGTAGCGAGCAAAACCTAAAACCAAACAAGCTACAAATGTTTTGATTGGTTCACCTTCTTTGGTTAATCGTCAAACCATTTATATTGATTATATTGATTGATTGAACATTTGCTTGCTCTCGCCGATTGATTGATGATTGATTGATCAATCACCTTCCAGAATTTCTGGATTCTCTCTCTCTCTCTCGTTTTTTTCATGTGTCTCTTTTCATTCGTTGACCTTTCGCTCCTCACACTCACACACTCACACACAGGTCAAATTGATTGATTGAGGCCATAGGCCACTTGTGTTGATCAACAACAACATCATCAAATGACGATTCACCATCACCACCACCACCACCACCACCACCACACACATACTCATTGACCTAGGTGTTCCAGAGAGAGTCCTTCTAACTGCAGCTCCCGATGCTTTCCAATGGAGAATTCTTTGGGAGGGCTGGGGGCGGGGGAGGAGGCGGGAATTAATTTCGGTAAATAACTGTGTGCGAGAGCGACAGCGACATAGCGTAGTGATTGTACCCTGTCTTGTTACCTGTATGTGTTTCACCTGTTTCTTGTGTTGGCTAGGTGTGTGTCTGTGTGTGTGGGTAAGCATACATTAATATTTTGTTGTTGTTGTTGTTGTTGGTGGTGGCGGTGGTGGTGGGGTGACCTTTCACCTCCCGGGAGATGGTCAGCTGTAAGTCCCAAATAGAGCGAGGGCGAGAGAGCGAGAGCGAGAGAGAGAAAAACAAAAACTTCGGGAAAAAAAGTATTCTATTGTATTCTATCAATAAGTGTGTGTATAGTGGTGGTGGTGATGATCAGCACATCGATTGGCCACACAGAAGCAGGATACGAGCAATCCTTGAAACAAGACATGGCAATAATCAACGACCAACGAGTCCAAGACAAGCCATTGGGACAAGCAAGGAGGAGGAGGAGTAGGGGTAGAGGGATAATTTTGAGGGGGCGGGACAGAAGAAGAAGAAGAAGAAGAAGCCAAATTACAAATTATCAAAATGCTGTTGTTGTTCTCTAGCGTTAGCGCGAAAATTGTTGTTGTTGGAAACGAGAAACGAAACGAAACTTAATTCCATCAAATCCGATTATCGGCTCCGGATCGGATCGGCGATAACAGCAGGAATGATGATGATGATGATGATGATGATGGTTCTTATAATCCTCAAAAATCATCACATCATTAGGCCCCGGTGAGCAAGCAACAGGTTCCGCCACACACACACACAACGTACACCGAACAATCGAGTAAATCGATTCCATTCAACAGGTCCATAATCATTGTAATGGATTCATTACACTAGTTACACTCTGGTTGATGGTGGTGGCGGTGGTGATCAACCACATTTGGATGATAATTGAATGGTCACGAATAGAATCATGGATTTGTTCCTCAAGAATAATGATATTTCAGGTAGCCGTTGTTTGGCCATACACGGCAGCAATCAACACCACCACCACCATCGCCGCCAAGGTTTTCGCAAGCCTTTTTCACTCCTAGCTTTTTGGTATCTAGACCTAGAAATTTTTTTTGAAAATTCCCACCAAATGACCAATTGAATTTGAAAGTTGACCAATAAAAAAAAGAAAACTGACCAATTGAAATTGACCAATTGATCTGGAGTAAATGGAACACACACACACACGCACAAATGATTGGTACCACTCTTGCCACTGAAGCCCGAATGTGTGCTGCTCCTTGGCCGAGCCTTAAATTCGAATCGTACGAAATTTCTTTCGTGGAACACAAACGTGGAAAATTGTTTCTTGATTGTTCAACTTTTCGTTTTTCTTCGTGCCAAAACAGGACATTCTTTTGGACTTATTATTATTGTTATTATTATTATTATTATTCTGTCTCGTTTCTTCTTCTTCTTGGTCTTATTTCACCGGGTCCTAGGTCCTATTGTACAACTCTTTCACATTTTATTGTCTCCTTTCACTCTCTCTCTCTTTTGCCAGCGAAGAAAAGGATTGCTGCGCAAGGTCCCAATTGACTTGGACCAAAATATTTCTTCTGGTCTTTTTGTCACCATTTTTCTTCTTATTCTTCTTCTTCTGTTAATTTTGGCGATGTGGGCGGCATTCAATGGGCCTCTCTAATAGAACCTCTCTTCTCTGGAACAATCAGTTGGTTCATTCATGCCACCACCACCAATACGAATGCGATTTTCGAAGATTTCGACGATTGTGGGCTAATGGCATCATCTTTTCAAAAAGCTCGATCATCTTGCGTAAGGAATACGTGCGACACGAGGAGATTATACGGTCCAACCAAAATAAGATTACGATAATGCTGCTGCTGCTGTCCCGGGTTCTCTTCATTTCATTTCATTCTTTCTTCTTGGTTTTGGTAATTCTTCTTCGTCTTCTTCTTCATATTCTTTGAAAGAGCCTCGTCGTCTTCGTCTTCGTCGTCGTCCTTTTCTTCCCGCAACACACCTTGACACTGATTCATTAGTCGGCGGCATATTTCACAAACGGGTCAAGAGAATATACCAAAGCGAGAGAGAAAGAAAGAGAAAGAACCGAACCGAACGAGGATGAAGAGCCCTATCTTTATTTTTGTGTGTGTGGTATACCTGTGTGTGTGCGAGAGAGAGTCCTGGAGCTGGCCTTGCCACCATTTATCCACCACCAAAAAAATAAAAACGCAAAACGCAACTTCTTATGAAGTTTTTATTATTATTATTATTATTATCATTATTTTCATGATTGTTGGAGGATATATGGAGGATAATAAAGACCCAGCAGGAGAACCTGTCAATTTGTGTGTGTATGTGTGTGTTTGTAGAACTCCCGAGCCCGAGAGACGACTGAAGAATGAATGAAAATTGTGGCGTGGTAATACTAAAGAAGAAGAAGAAGAAGAACAGGAGAAACTTCAGAACGACCAAGATCAAGCCACTTCCACGGCTTCCAATGTTTTTTTATATGCGCGTCTTGCTTTGTTTTGGGGGCCGACCGACCGAAAAATATATTCGAATATAATATTATTCAAAATGGAAGCAAATTTCGCAAACTGTGTAGGCTTGCGCACAACACTACTGGTTTTTCGAATCGGTTCAGAATTCAGAATTCTCAGACACACACTTTCGGACAAATTGGATTCCCGAAGGCCCGAAGGGTTGCTATGGCACGCCACACACCGACACACACTTGCATTAGTCAACAGGTTGCTGGGTACCTGTGAAGATCTCTCTTTATTTTTCGCCTGGGCCTGAATGGGCCCGGTCCCGGGCCAGGTTTCGTGGTCAAAATTGGTCGTGTAATTTGATTGTGTGTCTCATACACATTAACCCTAAGAAACAGGGGGCTTTTTGTTGTTGTTGTTGCTGCTGGCCAACAGAATTGGCTTCTGTATTGAGCTTGTTGGAGCTTGGAGAATTGAGGAAGAGAGAAACGAAAATAACAAAATATTTTCTTCTCACACTGGTCTCAATCAATTGATTTGAATGGACCGATTGTGCACGATTGATATTTGCCGATCATGTTCGATTGTGTGTGTGTGTCGTTCTTCCAGCGGTCCTAGGCTCTTGGTCCTGGCCATTGCCTGATCAATTATCGTCAATAGACAATAGAACTGTCGTTGGCATTTTGGGAAAGCGAGCGAGAAAGAGCGAGAAAGAGAAATATCCGAGCTAATATTGCTACAAAATCATTGCACAAGTTGCATTGCACCCCCGAAGCCAAATTGATTCGTTTCCTTTGTGGATTTTGACAATAATTGTTTCTTTTATTTTTTGTTTTGTTTTGTTTTGTTCTCTCTTGTTTTGTCTTGATCTCACACCCACCCCCACGCCCACACCCATACAACCACCTTTCAACCACCGAAATACGCACATACCAGCTAAACCAGCGGTAGCATTGGCCAGCAGAGAATTATTGGAGATACAAGCACGTAATAATCTAACATTATCCTGTCGTGTTGATGGTAATCCGATTCCATGGATCGAATGGTATCGTAATGGTAAACGTTTACGCAATAGACGAAGGGTTACCATTCGTACACGAAGGTAAGTGCCCGGCACCTGCCTGACCACCTTGCAGATCCGGCCGATTCTGATTTACGTTTCCTGTTTTTTTTGCGGCTCGTCGATAGGCGTGTTTCTCATCTGACCATAACCAGAGCTTCGGTTAAAAGAGATTCAGGAGCCTATGAATGTAGAGCAATGAATGTGGTGTCCAAGGAGCCTTCCGTAAGACGTTTTAGGGTTACGGTTACGAAACCGTTCGGATCGAATCGTTTTAAAGGGTCCAGAAAGCATCATCATCATCATCATGGATCTAAAGTCAATAATAATCAATCGGCTGGTAAAGCTAATGGCCCAAGCAATTACAACAACATAGATTCAATGAATGAATCCAATGGTAATATACAGGATTTTCCGTTTCGTGCCTGTCCAGTCAAAAACTATTGTGTAAATGGTGGAATTTGTTCGTATTACTACCAAATCGGTGAATATGTTTGCGAGTAAGTTACGGTTGGGTCGAAGGCCGCTGTTGATTGTTGATATTAATCGATTAATCGATTTCCAACACATTTAGATGCCCGGATGGATTTCAAGGGAAAAGGTGCGAATATAAAGATCCTGAAAAATGTAAGTTGACGATAAAATATCCTTGGTCCAAATGAAATGGGTTAATCCGAATTCCATTGTTCCATTTTCGATCCATTTAGCTGTGCACGAATGAGAACCAAACTAAACAACCATCGATATCCGGTATCACCAGTATTAACCCTTTTCATGGCATCATCATCCACAACAGTTGCTTGAACAAGAGATCTAGGTAAGAATTATTTTTTTTGAAAATTTGAACGTGCGCGCGCGCACTTTGATCAGCAACCGAAATCGGGGCTGAAGCTGAGCTTCTTAAAAATGGTCCATAATTTATTAAACACACACACATACACATAGTTTTACGATGATGATAATTATCATAATTTTCTTTCCATGTTGCGCAGCTTGCACGCAGGCCCACCGAGAAGCCACACAAGAAGAATATCTTCTATGCTAACCGTGTCTGTGTGTGCGCAATTTACCTGGATGCTGCTGCTGTGGCACAAAATACAAAGTAGAATACTTTTTGGCCCGGGCGACCCTTGTTGATTCATTGATTTATTTCCGAAGCTTGCTAGTTTCGGAAAGGGGGCACACGCCCACTTGAAATCAGAGAAAGATAGAGAAATCCTTGACAATAATCATGTCTTCATAATGATAATTACATGGCGGTTTTTTAGGAAATTTCAAAATTTTTCATCAACAAGGTTTCAAGCGAGTTTGCGCGAGCTCTGTGATTCGATTGACGATCACCGATCATCACCGACCGACCAGAAAGATTGTTCTTGATCAACGAGATCAAAGCCAATGGTTCCGACCATTTTGAACTTCGGCAAAAGTCAAGGTTCTTACCACACAGCACAACACAACACACATTAATCAACCAACCAATTATCCGGAACAACCAGGTTGTGTGTTCGCAGGTTGTTTGTTGTTGATGGAAAATATTTCATCACCTTCAACAACAACTAAATCATCATCATCAGTGCCAATCATCCGATTCAGTCCAAATCCGTTAGTGAGACAACCAACACACACACATACAACTTGTTGATTGAACCACCACCAGGATAGCCTCCCAGTCTCGGCCGGTGTGGTCCACTTTTTTACTCTATTTGAACGCGCTAGCGGGGCCTTTTTTTCGAACCAAACAAGGTCCGAATAATCATTATGTGAAGAAGATGATGATTGTGGTCATTGTTGTTGCCCTAGCGCTTTTCTAAATAGACAATGATTGGTTTGTTGTTCCGATAATGAACGTCAAATTTGACATGACAATCTTCTTGGGGCCCGGCAACCAGCCCACAAATAACAGAGAGCACTTGTTGCGCTTGTTGCGCTTGTTGCTGTTGTCGTTGTCGGACGAATCAACAACTTAATTTAGACCGTGGTTCTTCTTCTTTTTCGGGGCCCTAACAAGCCGACAAAAGTTTTGGAAAATTGAAAATTGAAAATTTCAACAGAATTTCCATCAATATCAACCATTCAAACACGCACAAATCCCAAGTGAAATATGGTTCTGGTTGGGGATTCTCCAGGATTCTTTTCCCAGAATCCGTGTGTGTGTGTGTTGGTGTTTATAATTGAGTCATAATATTTGTGCACTTATCTTGCATATTCTCTGGTATATATATTCTGGTCTTGGTTTGTTGTTGCTTATTGTTGTTATACGTATGCTCGTGTGTGTGTGTGTTCCTATTATTCCGGGATTCAAAGGCTCACCATTCTTGTTGCTGTTTTTGCTGATGCTACTTTTGCAATTTCTGCTTCTGCTTGTTGTGTTGTTGTTGTTGTTCCTTTCCTATATGGCTTTTGGCCAAACGTTCAAACGTTTTTTCCCGCGAACCGCGACCGTCCTAGACTTTAATCTGTGATTCGTGTGTTAATCACTTTTTTTGGATGAAGCAGAAGAAGAAGAAGAAACCGCCGCCAAAAACCAAAAAGAAACAAACAACAAGTTTGATTAGATTCTGTGATTCCGACGACCAACAACCAACCAACAACAACAACAACACCGGCAGGAATGATCATCCCTCTTCTTCTTCGGCTACATCGCAACAAAAACATCAATAATACACACACACAACTCTTCTACGTTTTGTTGTTGTTGTTGATTCGATGCGCGGTCCATTTGATCCTTTTATTTGATTGGCCAAAAAGTTGTGTGTGCGTGTGTGATGGTCGGACGGTCGGTCGGTCGGTTGGTCGGCCTGGCTGACTGGCTTGCTGACTGGCCATCAACAGCCAATTATTACCCCCGGACACAGCCAACCAACACACACTAATAAACATTACACCTGAAATTACCTGGAAAATCAGCGAATGTTGTGTAATGCGTTCGCACAAAAAAAAATATAGTCTACCTACCTACCTTGGGTTGAGATAATGGAAAAAAATCATAATCATAATCAATTCTGGTGTGTATGTGTGTGTGATTTACGCCAATTGAACTTGCCCACCATACCACACTCTCGGATCTGAAATACCGAAACGATCTGAAAAGATCTCCTCTCCCGAAAGGAAGGATCTCCATCCATCCCGGGTCAACACACACACACACACATAAACAATCTTCTGGAGTTTTATTATTATTATTAACACACTACTACTGACTAGGACTACTGGATTTCGTTTTTTGTTTCTGCTTTCGGGATTTTTTGTTGTTGTTGTTGTGCAGATTTTCAGATTTTCCCTTCCTTTTCGTCGTCTTCGTCTTCGTCTTCATCTTCATTTTCTGGTTGGCCAGCCAACTTTTGTACTTTATGAGGATGCGGATGATGATGATGACGATGGATAATTTATTATCCACATCCACACAGTCTTTGTGTGTGTCTTTGTAACCATCATCACCACCGCTCTCACCGACCATCGTAGTCGGTATTCTGGTTAAAAATTAGTCCAACCACCGCCGTGTGTTTTGCAGTTAGTCGATATTATTCTAGGCTCGCATACAACATGGTGCGTGTAAACATCTTTAAATCATCCCGGGAAAAAAATAAAAAAGAAAAAGAAAAATAGAAATGCCAACATTCTTCTTAATTAATGCAAATGAGAACCACAAGCTTGTGTTCTAATGAATTTCAAATTCCCGCCAATAAATTTCAAATTTATTTTATTAAAAAATTAAATTTTTTCTTATTTTTTTCACCCGAACAGATTTTCGAGCGTCGTTCTGATTGGCTGGACATCGAAAAAAAAATTACTAAAAAAAATTATTGAATTTCGAAGCCCGCAAGTATTCATCATGATCATGATCATCATCAGCATCTTGGCGAGGAATCAAATCAAATCGGAATCGGAATTGGAAACCAAAAAGACTATTTCAACACAAGAAAAAAATACTCTCAATTTTTGTTTTTGGCCAAAAATTAGAAGAAAACGTACCGCCTCCACATCTATCCACGCACACAGACAGACACACACACAATACTAATGAGAACTATAGGCACTAAACAACAGACAACAGACAACAGCAGACTGACAAGGAACAATTTGAGGCGTGACCAAATTTGAAACGTCCTCCTCTTGTGTCACAATCTTGTGCTGCGTCGCGCCTATAATGATCAATGTTATCGTTTTTTTTTTTGAAAAATTAAACAATTGTAAATAACACTTCGTTGCCTCTCTTTCTCTTTCACTCTCTCAAAAGCCCGCCCTTGAACCGTTCTGCGCGCAATCTCTATTTTATTTTCTTTCTCCTCCTCTATTGGCCACCACCACCACCTTCACCCTTTTTCTTCGCCTATGCATTTGCATTTGTTTGTCGGTGATTGGATCATAATTATTATTTATTCTTCTTCTAATAATTAATTTGATGATGTTTGTATTATTATTATTATTTTTTCTATGACCATTTCTGTGAGCTTAATAACAATGATAATAATTTTAAAAAAAAATTTATTAATTTTTCACAAAAAAAACAAAATCTTGAATTTTCGAATCTGCCACGAATCGCCGGTAGATGGCAGCAAAATGGTATCACAAAAAATCGGTTTTTTGCAAATTTCGCCGCTAGATGGCGCGCAGAACGATTCCTTTGTGCACAGAATTGAGCATGGTTGCACAGCGCATGTATGCTATATTCCGGCTTGTTTACATGCTTTCATGTTGTGTTGTCATTATTCTTGCGGCATTTTTTTCTGGTGATCATCACAACCTGAAAGAATCAACGAATTGATTGATAAGAATTCAACAAAATTTGTAAGTGATTTGAATAATGTCGGGTCCCGGTTACCCGCCGATGCCCCCAGGGCAAGGAATTCCTGGAATGTTTCCACCACCTCCCGGAATGATGTATCAATTTCCACCACAATTTGCTCCTGTTCCACCGCCTCCTCCGGGCTTGCCACAACAACAACAACAGCAGCAGCATAATATTCCGATGGATCATGACAGTATACCATTGCCACCAGAATATAACAACAACAAGAATAGCTTCTTGACCGAAGAAGAAATGAAAGAAAAATCAAAAAAATGGCAACAATTACAATCTAAAAGGTATTCTGAAAAGAAAAAATTCGGTTTTGTCGAACAGCAAAAAGAAGATATGCCACCAGAACATTTGCGTAAGATCATTCGTGATCATGGAGATATGACCAGTAAAAAGTATCGTCATGATAAAAGAGTCTATCTTGGTGCTTTGAAATATATTCCGCATGCAGTGTTGAAATTATTGGAAAATATGCCCATGCCATGGGAACAAATACGTGAGGTGAATGTTCTTTATCACATAACCGGAGCCATAACGTTTGTCAATGAAATACCGTGGGTAATTGAACCAATTTATATCGCCCAATGGGGTACAATGTGGATCATGATGAGAAGAGAGAAACGAGATCGTAGACATTTTAAACGTATGAGATTTCCACCATTCGATGATGAAGAACCACCATTGGATTATGCTGATAATCTTTTGGATGTTGAACCATTGGAAGCGATACAAATGGAATTGGATCCAGAAGAAGATCGCCATGTGTACGAATGGTTCTATGATCATAAACCATTAGCCGACACCAAACATGTCAATGGGCCATCATACAGACGTTGGTTTCTAACATTACCACAATTGGCTACATTGTATCGTTTGGCCAATCAATTGTTGACCGACTTGGTCGATGATAATTACTTTCACCTGTTTGATTTGCCCTCATTTTTCACCGCTAAAGCGTTGAACATGGCCATTCCTGGTGGGCCCAAATTTGAACCATTGGTTAAAGACATAAATCCGGCCGATGAAGATTGGAATGAATTCAATGATATCAACAAGATTATCATTAGACATCCTATTCGTACTGAATATAGAATTGCTTTTCCTTATCTTTATAATAATTTACCGAATCAACATGTTTATATATCATGGTAAGTAAATACATGGATTTAGTGTTGTTTTAGCTGGATCACAATCGGACGACAGGTTATTATTTCGAAGTGTATTTCAAATAACCATGTCGGACATTGTGATAAAATCAATAATTTAATTGTATGCCTATTGGTTCCAAGAGGAGAGCAAGAGTTTTCAATCTCTGGAACTGCTGAACACAATGACAACAATGATGCTATATTGAATTTGGCTTTCCTTTCCTGCTTTAGGTATCATACACCGAACGTGGTTTTCATCAAAACCGAAGATCCTGATTTGCCGGCATTCTATTTTGATCCGTTGATCAATCCTATCTCACATAGCCGAACAGAAAAGTCCTTTGAGCCATTACCAGTGGAAGATGAGGATGATCCATTCACACTACCGGAAACTGTTGAACCATTGCTTGCCGAATGTCCACTGTACACGGATAACACGGCCAATGGTATCACACTGTTGTGGGCGCCACGACCTTATAATATGCGTTCGGGCCGATGTCGTCGAGCTCACGATGTTCCATTGGTGCAAAGCTGGTACCGAGAACATTGTCCACCGGGCATGCCGGTGAAAGTTCGCGTTTCTTATCAAAAATTGTTGAAATATTTTGTTTTAAATGCTTTGCATCATCGCCATCCAAAACCGCAGAAAAAGCGGTATCTGTTTCGTTCATTCAAAGCGACCAAGTTTTTCCAAACCACCACCATTGATTGGGTGGAAGCGGGTCTTCAGGTTTGTCGACAAGGCTACAACATGCTCAACTTGTTGATACATCGGAAAAATTTGAATTATCTTCATTTGGATTATAATTTCAATCTGAAACCGGTCAAAACTTTGACCACCAAGGAGCGTAAGAAATCACGTTTTGGCAATGCTTTCCATCTTTGTCGTGAAATATTGCGATTGACCAAACTGGTGGTGGACAGCCATGTACAATATCGATTGAACAATGTGGATGCTTATCAATTGGCCGATGGTCTTCAGTACATCTTTTCGCATGTGGGACAATTGACCGGAATGTACCGTTACAAATATAAGCTAATGCGTCAGATAAGAATGTGTAAAGATTTGAAACATTTAATCTATTATCGTTTCAACA
Organism: Amerodectes protonotaria; assembly: GCA_025882695.1. NCBI lineage: Eukaryota > Metazoa > Arthropoda > Arachnida > Sarcoptiformes > Proctophyllodidae > Amerodectes > Amerodectes protonotaria. Next base: position 11,819 of record JAOZJS010000110.1, on the reverse strand, counting down.
CCGGACCAGTTGGCAAAGGTCCCGGATGCGGATTTTGGGCACCTAGCTGGCGCGTTTGGTTGTTCTTCATGCGTGGCATCACACCACTGCTAGAACGATGGCTTGGTAATCTATTATCTCGACAATTTGAAGGTCGTCATTCTAAAGGTGTTGCCAAGACTGTCACCAAACAACGTGTTGAATCACATTTTGATCTGGAACTTCGTGCTTCGGTTATGCATGACATAATCGATATGATGCCCGAAGGAATCAAACATAACAAAGCTCGAACCATTCTGCAGCATTTGAGCGAAGCCTGGCGTTGTTGGAAAGCAAACATACCATGGAAAGTTCCGGGATTGCCGATTCCCATTGAAAACATGATTCTACGTTATGTGAAAATGAAGGCTGATTGGTGGACAAACACTGCCCACTACAATCGTGAACGTATCCGACGTGGTGCGACCGTCGACAAAACTGTATGCAAAAAGAATCTTGGACGTTTGACGCGATTGTATTTGAAAGCGGAACAAGAACGCCAACATAATTATTTGAAAGATGGGCCATATGTGAGCGCCGAAGAAGCGGTGGCAATCTATACCACCACTGTTCATTGGTTGGAAAGTCGTCGATTTTCGCCGATACCGTTTCCGCCGTTGTCCTACAAACATGATACCAAACTATTGATATTGGCTTTGGAAAGACTTAAAGAAGCTTATTCGGTTAAAAGTAGATTGAATCAATCACAGCGTGAAGAATTGGGTCTGATCGAACAAGCCTATGATAATCCACATGAAGCTTTATCCCGTATCAAACGACATTTGCTCACACAACGAGCATTCCGAGAGGTTAGCATCGAATTCATGGATCTATATTCACATTTGGTGCCAGTCTACGATGTGGAACCATTGGAGAAGATCACCGATGCTTATTTAGACCAGTATCTTTGGTATGAAGCCGACAAACGCCATCTGTTTCCGGCATGGGTGAAACCAGCCGATTCCGAACCACCGCCATTGTTGGTGTACAAATGGTGTCAAGGTATCAATAACCTACAAGATGTTTGGGATGTATCCCACGGTGAATGTAATGTTATGTTGGAGACAAGATTCGAGAAGATGTACGAAAAAATTGATTTGACCTTGTTGAATCGCCTGTTGCGCTTGATTGTGGACCACAATATTGCTGATTACATGACCGCCAAGAATAATGTGGTCATCAATTACAAAGATATGAACCACACCAATTCTTATGGAATAATTCGTGGATTGCAGTTTGCTTCGTTCATAGTTCAATACTATGGTCTAGTGTTGGATCTGTTGGTGTTGGGCCTTCAACGTGCCAGCGAAATGGCCGGTCCACCGCAGATGCCTAATGATTTTTTGACTTTTCAAGATGTGGCCACCGAAGTATCACATCCGATTCGGCTCTATTCACGTTACGTGGAGAGGATACATATATTTTTCCGTTTCACTGCAGAAGAAGCTCGAGATTTGATTCAACGATACTTGACCGAACATCCTGATCCAAATAATGAGAATATTGTTGGCTACAATAATAAAAAATGCTGGCCGCGTGATGCCCGGATGCGTTTGATGAAACATGATGTCAATCTGGGAAGAGCGGTGTTTTGGGACATTAAAAATCGCTTACCGCGTTCAGTGACCACCATAAATTGGGACAGTAGCTTTGTGTCTGTCTACAGCAAAGATAATCCTAATCTTTTGTTCAACATGGGCGGATTTGAATGCAGAATATTGCCCAAATGTCGTATGGCCATGGAAGAGTTTATCCATAAGGATGGTGTTTGGAATTTGCAGAACGAAGTAACCAAAGAACGTACTGCACAATGTTTTCTACGCGTAGATGATGAATCAATGCAACGTTTCCATAATCGTGTCCGACAAATATTAATGGCTTCTGGTTCAACGACTTTCACCAAGATTGTCAACAAGTGGAACACCGCTTTGATCGGTTTGATGACCTATTTCCGCGAAGCTGTGGTGAACACTCAAGAGTTATTGGACCTGTTGGTGAAATGTGAAAACAAGATTCAAACACGTATCAAGATTGGATTGAATTCTAAAATGCCCAGCAGATTTCCACCGGTGGTTTTCTACACACCCAAAGAATTGGGCGGTCTTGGTATGCTTTCCATGGGACATGTACTGATTCCTCAATCGGATCTTCGTTGGTCCAAACAAACCGATGTGGGTATCACTCATTTTCGTTCGGGCATGTCACACGATGAAGATCAAGTGATTCCTAATCTTTATCGTTATATTCAACCATGGGAAACCGAATTCATTGATTCGCAACGGGTTTGGGCTGAATACGCATTGAAACGTCAAGAAGCGTTGGCCCAGAATCGTCGACTGACATTGGAAGATTTGGAGGATAGCTGGGATCGTGGTATACCGCGAATCAACACGTTGTTTCAAAAAGATCGCCACACTTTAGCCTATGATAAGGGTTGGCGTGTAAGAACCGATTTCAAACAATATCAAGTGTTGAAACAAAATCCATTCTGGTGGACACATCAACGCCATGATGGTAAACTATGGAATCTGAACAATTATCGTACCGATATGATTCAAGCATTGGGAGGTGTGGAAGGTATCCTGGAACATACACTTTTCAAGGGTACCTATTTTCCCACATGGGAAGGTCTTTTCTGGGAAAAAGCTAGCGGGTTTGAAGAATCCATGAAATACAAGAAGCTGACCAATGCACAAAGATCTGGTCTGAATCAGATACCTAATCGTCGATTTACTTTGTGGTGGTCGCCCACCATCAACCGAGCCAATGTCTATGTTGGTTTCCAAGTACAGCTAGATTTGACCGGAATATTCATGCATGGCAAGATTCCAACATTGAAGATTTCTTTGATTCAAATATTCCGTGCCCATTTATGGCAAAAGATCCATGAAAGTGTTGTGATGGATCTGTGTCAAGTGTTTGATCAAGAATTGGATGCATTGGAAATTGAAACAGTCCAAAAGGAGACCATCCATCCAAGGAAATCATACAAGATGAATAGCTCTTGTGCGGACATCCTATTGTTCGCTGCCTACAAATGGAATGTATCTCGGCCATCATTGTTGGCCGATAGCAAAGATGTGATGGATGGTACTACCACACAAAAGTATTGGATCGATGTTCAGCTACGTTGGGGCGATTATGATTCCCATGATATTGAACGCTATGCTAGAGCCAAGTTTTTGGATTATACCACCGATAATATGAGCATTTATCCATCACCGACCGGTGTGTTGATTGCCATAGATCTGGCCTACAATCTTCACTCAGCCTATGGAAATTGGTTTCCAGGATCCAAGCCGTTGATTCAACAGGCTATGGCCAAAATCATGAAGGCCAATCCGGCATTGTATGTTCTGCGCGAGCGTATTCGCAAAGGTCTTCAGCTCTATTCTTCGGAGCCAACCGAACCATATTTATCATCGCAGAATTATGGTGAATTGTTTTCCAATCAAATCATTTGGTTTGTCGATGATACCAATGTGTATCGTGTTACCATTCATAAAACGTTTGAGGGAAATCTTACCACCAAACCAATCAACGGTGCCATATTCATATTCAATCCACGTACTGGACAGCTCTTCTTGAAGATCATTCACACAAGTGTTTGGGCTGGCCAAAAACGTTTAGGACAGTTGGCCAAATGGAAGACTGCTGAAGAGGTGGCGGCTCTGATTCGTTCATTGCCGGTTGAAGAGCAGCCTAAGCAGATTATCGTCACTAGAAAAGGAATGTTGGATCCGCTTGAGGTAAGTCGCGCAAACACCCTTTTCTCTCCGATCCAAGCTAAGCTCACCTGTTGATTCATATTGGATCTTTGTTTCTAAATGTGAAACCATTTGGTTACCATTTAGAGTTACTCTGGCTGTATCCAATATGATTTGTGAGTTTAGCTAAAACCGAATAACCAGTACCATAGTGTTGGATGTGATTTGATTCTTCACCAAAGATTCCATTCAATTTCCCAAGCCTGTGACACTTGTTGAATTTGTTTCATACTTGTTTTTTTCCTAGGTGCATTTACTAGATTTTCCCAACATTGTAATCAAAGGAAGTGAATTACAATTGCCATTCCAAGCTTGTCTTAAAGTGGAAAAATTCGGTGATCTCATTCTGAAGGCAACCGAACCACAAATGATATTGTTCAATCTCTATGATGATTGGTTGAAGACCATTTCATCCTATACGGCGTTCTCTCGTTTGATCTTGATTCTGAGAGCTTTGCATGTGAACAATGAACGTACCAAAGTGATTCTGAAGCCGGATAAAACTACAATCACCGAACCGCATCATATTTGGCCCAGTTTGACGGATGAAGAATGGATCAAAGTTGAGGTCCAATTGAAGGATCTGATTTTGGCTGATTATGGTAAAAAGAACAACGTGAATGTAGCTTCGTTGACACAGTCGGAGATCCGTGATATAATTCTTGGTATGGAGATTTCTGCTCCCTCAGCCCAAAGGCAACAGATTGCGGAAATAGAGAAGCAAACCAAAGAACAATCACAATTGACCGCGGTAACAACTAGAACCGTGAATAAACATGGTGACGAGATAATCACCTCGACCACGTCCAATTATGAATCACAATCGTTCGCTAGCAAAACCGAATGGCGTATCCGAGCCATATCGGCCACTAATCTTCATTTGAGGACCAAACACATTTATGTTTCATCGGATGACATAAAAGAGACTGGCTTCACCTATATATTGCCCAAGAATGTATTGAAAAAATTCATCATTATCTCGGATCTTCGTACGCAGATTGCCGGCTATCTGTATGGTGTTAGTCCACCGGATAATCCCCAAGTAAAAGAAATTCGTTGCATTGTGATGCCACCACAATGGGGCACACATCAAACTGTTCATCTACCGCAGCAATTACCTCAACATGAATTGTTATCCGAATTGGAGCCGCTAGGCTGGATTCATACCCAACCGAATGAATTACCACAATTATCACCACAGGATGTTACCACACATGCCAAGATAATGGTGGATAACCCATCTTGGGATTCGGAAAAGACCATCGTCATAACTTGTTCATTCACTCCAGGGTCATGTTCGTTGACCGCTTATAAACTGACTCCAAGCGGATTTGAATGGGGACGTCAGAATAATGATCGCGGAAACAATCCTAAAGGATATCTACCATCTCACTATGAAAAGGTTCAAATGCTTTTGTCCGATAGATTTCTTGGATTCTACACTACACCTGCTCAAGGTTCTTGGAATTATAATTTTATGGGTAAGTTTTTCCGGCCAATCATTTGTGAATCAGCGTGATTTGTAAAAAAAAAATTTCTTTGTTAAATAGGTGTTCGACATGATCCATCAATGAAATATGAATTACAATTGGCCAATCCAAAGGTTTTCTACCATGAAATTCATCGACCAGCACATTTCTCCAATTTCACCACCATCGATGAATCGGATTACATCGGTGCAGATAGAGAGGATGTTTTTTCATAATCACTTATTATTTTATGATAATTATTATCTTTGAAAGTACCATTAAGCTATTCGATTTTTTTCAATAGGATAATTATAATTATCTAATTAATTGCGCATGGGTTAATCTAATTAAATCCCAGTACAACAATATAAAAATGACTGATTGGTGGTTGATTTTCGTTGAATTGGTCAAATGATCCATGATGTTTTTATGGTGGTAAAATTTTCCAGTTTTGGCCTAACCAAGTTTGAATCACAATCTTTTACGGGGCATGCGAACAATCGGCTGCATCGGAAACATTAATGATGAAGTAATCGGTTGATAACGCCACCAAATGGATGATCCACGTTTGATTTCTCCCCTAGACCATAATGCTTGCCAACATTCGATCCAATCATTATATTCTGGTGCTGTGTATGCAGATGCCGCCAACGAACGACATCCATTGCCATTGCAAGCCATAACAGTGGAAACCAATTTGAATGGATAAACAAGGGCTCGGGCTATTATATTGACGGTTGAGGAGAGGATAGATTGGTTGACTTTTTCGAAACCCATTTGTTCTAGTTTTTCTTTCAAAATGAACATTAGAGTTGATTCGATGAAAACCAGAACACATTCACCGATCAATAATGGTGCGAATCCTGCATAAAATCCGGTGAAACCTCCGGTGGTTAAAACATCAGAAATGGCACTCATCAGTGTATCATAGTGCGTTTCACGGCCGATAAATTGGGCCATTGATCGGACCATCATCAAATGAAACGGATAGGCTACTGTCAGCGTGATTATCCTCGTGATTGAATCACAAACAATACTTTTGGCCAAATGTTCAGAATCCTTGTATTTAGCTTCTTTGTCTTTCAATTCGGGATAAAAATGCTCTCTTTGATAATGACTTACATTGATTGATACAAATCGATAGACCATATTGTACATGATGTGATATTTCAAACCACGATACATTCCAAAGAATCCATCGGTTTTGGCTACATATTTCATATAGGAATAGAATCCGGGCAATTGTAATTGTGTTCGGCCAAAAATGGATTTGGCCAATTTTGGTGGCAATGGTTCATAGCCAATCTGCACCAATGTGCTCATATACTGGATCGGATAGGTGATCAATTCTGGCCCAGGAATTATATCACCAACAGTACAATATGAATCCAATATTGGTGTGTGAAGTATCTTGCTGGCTGTTTCCAGCAATGTGTCCAAATATTCATTTTCATTTTCATCTTCATCGGATGTATGATGAGACATTTTGTTGTTGTTGTTTTTTGTCTCTGTCGATCGAACTTTGGATCAAATTTCTGTTGTGGTTCAAAACATATGGTATTTGGCTGATGTAAATAATCGATAGTAGCGACAGCCCTTTATTCAAACTTTGAATTGAAACTTGTCACAAAGCTCTGCCTTATTGCTTCTGCTTTTCCTTGTTAGCAATATCAGTTGTCATCATTTTTCGCGCCGGCTTCGGGCAGCATGCATCGCCAAGACATTTCAAGGTAAATAAATAAATAAATGAATCAATATCATTATATTTAATGTAAAAATAATGCTTCTTCTTTGTTATCAAAACATTTATAGCAAATTTTATCGTGCTTGAATATTGTTGGTATGATATTGGTCCGCAATATTCAGCAGCCATTACAGCACTAAGCAACAACAAAAGCGCATGCCACACCACCACCATCACCGCACCATATATAACACCTGAATTGTTGTCGTGGTCGTCTTTTTCTTGTTCGTGATTCTCGATGAGTTTGTTCCAAAAAAACCATTGATTGTGATTGTTGTCATTGGTTCTGAAACACCGGTGTAATCTTATGTTGTAGTTGTAGTTCACCAATCGAATCTATCAACGAATCTATGCTAAAATTTTGAACACGATCTCCAAGCGTCTTGTATCGTCGAAAAAAACAATGCTTTTGCTATTATTCAATAAATCATTTCATCTACCGCATGGTTCCAATGGTCTCCAAAAATATCGCTTATGGTCCAAAAAATTTCACAACACTTGTACGAAAAGAAGACATGAAAATACTCAAAAATCTGATCAAGTCGACAGCGGCAACAATGCTGGCAACGGCGGTTTGCCGTATAAAAATCTGAAAATTGGTAAGTTTTTGCCTCTAGTTTTGCGCGTTTTCATTTATCTGATTATGGCTCTCTTGGTGTTTATCAGGCGTTCCCAAAGAAACATTTCAAAATGAAAATCGTGTTGCCATTGTACCGTCGACGGTGCCGGTTTTCATCAAAAAAGAAATCAAAGTTTTGGTCGAACAAAACGCCGGTGTTGGTTCCAAATTTGCCAACAGCGAATATGAATCCCAGGGAGCGATCATCGTAAATCGCCAAAAGTTATTCTCCGAATGTGACGTTATCTTGAAAGTTCGTCCTCCAATCTTGGACACCGAAGCGAAATTGTTTGCTAAGGAATCCACGTTGATAAGTTTTCTGTTTCCAGCCCAAAACAAACCATTGATTGAAGAATTAGCTAAAAAACAAATGAATGCTTTTGCCATGGATTGCATTCCTCGGATTTCTCGGGCTCAAACATTCGATGCATTAAGCTCAATGGCCAATATTGCAGGGTAAGTTTATATTCGTTCATTTTTGTTCATTTCTAATTTTCGATGTATTTGACAGTTATAAGGCAGTAATTGAGGCAGCCAATCATTTTGGACGTTTTTTCACCGGTCAAATCACCGCTGCCGGAAAAATACCGCCGGCCAAAGTTTTAGTGATAGGAGGAGGAGTGGCCGGTTTATCTGCCATTGGAACAGCGAAAAATATGGGCGCCATTGTTCGAGGATTTGACACCAGGCCAGCGGTCAAGGAACAAATTGAATCACTTGGTGCACAATTTCTTGAATTGGATTTGAAAGAATCGGGCGAAGGCACTGGAGGCTATGCTAAAGAGATGTCCAAAGAGTTTTTGGAGGCCGAACGAAAATTATTCCATCAACAATGCAAAGAGGTCGATATCATCATTTCCACTGCTTTGATTCCGGGAAAACGAGCTCCATTGTTGATCACCGAAGAAATGATCATGCAAATGAAACCAGGATCAGTGGTGGTGGATTTGGCTGCAGAAAACGGTGGAAACATTGAAACAACCAAACCGGGCGAAATTTATACCCATCCCAAAAGCGGTGTCATACACATAGGTCTTACCGATTTACCATCAAGATTGCCCACACAAGCTTCAACGCTTTATTCCAATAATATAAGCAAGTTTTTCCTGTCCATTTCGAATGATCCGGAAAGATTTCGAATCAATTTGGATGATGAAGTAGTCCGTGGATCGATTGTGCTTCATAAAGGAAAACTTTTATGGCCACCACCGCCAATACAAGTATCGGCAGCGGAAAAACCAGCTCAACAACCGGCAACTAGCAAAATTATGGCTGCTCCACCAAAAGAATTGTTGCCATCGGATTATTTTACCCAAACATTGAAGCAGGCTATGCTCTATACCGGTGGTCTGGGTTCGTTGATTGGTTTGGGTGCTGTGGCTCCCAACCAAGCATTCACCACCATGGCCACCACGTTCAGCTTGGCCGGTATTGCCGGTTATCACACTGTTTGGGGTGTAACACCAGCATTGCATTCTCCGTTGATGTCGGTAACCAACGCCATATCTGGAATCACCGCTGTTGGTGGCCTGTTGTTGATGGGCGGTGGTACCATGCCGGAAACACTTCCGCAGATCTTGGGCGCTACTGCTTTGACCATATCCACCATTAACATTGCCGGTGGATTTTTGATCACACAACGTATGTTGGACATGTTCAAGCGACCAACTGATCCGCCAGAATTTAATTATCTATACGCCATTCCGGCCATCTCATTTACTGGCCTGTATGCTTTGGCTGCATTGAACGGATATGAACATGTTCATCAAATGGCTTATCTGGGCGCATCACTTTGCTGTGTGGGTGCCTTGGCCGGATTGAGTTCTCAAAAGACTGCTCGACTTGGTAACGCTTTGGGAATGATCGGCGTATCCGGGGGGCTCGCTGCCACATTAGGTCTTATGGATTTAACACCGGAACTGTTGACTCAAATCGCTGGTTGTATGACCGGTGGTGGATTGCTAGGATTGATAATAGCCAAAAAATTGGAGATCACCGATCTGCCCCAATTGGTGGCCGCTTTTCATTCGTTGGTTGGCGCTGCAGCTGTTCTAACATGTTTCGCGACGTATTTCCATGATTTCCCTACGCTTGCAACCGATCCGGCCGCTGCGACCATCAAAACCGCTCTGTTCTTGGGAACGTTCATCGGTGGAATCACATTCAGCGGATCATTGATTGCCTATGGTAAATTGCAAGGCCTTCTGAATTCCGCGCCATTGCTTTTGCCCGGTCGACATGCCATCAATTCGGCCATGATGTTGGCCAGCGCAGGTTCCATGGCATATTTCATGACAGATCCATCGATGGAAGCCGGATTGGTATCGCTGGGCGCTGCCACCGCTCTATCTACCACTCTTGGCGTTACTTTAACTTCGGCCATTGGTGGTGCCGATATGCCTGTGGTGATAACTGTGTTGAATAGCTACTCTGGATGGGCACTTTGTGCTGAAGGATTCATGTTGAACAATAATCTGATGACCATTGTTGGTGCTTTGATTGGTTCCAGTGGTGCCATTCTTTCCTACATAATGTGCAAGGTAATTTTGATTGATATTTTCAAGGATTTTTCCCTTAATAATCGGATTCTGTAGGCGATGAATCGATCCCTGCCAAACGTTATTCTGGGTGGATTCGGTCAGACCGCTTCATCTACGGCTAAAGCCATAACCGGTACGCATACGGAATGGAATGTTGATCAAAGCGTGGATGCCATCAAAGATGCTCAGAACATTATCATTACGCCTGGCTATGGTCTGTGTGTGGCTAAAGCTCAATATCCGTTGGCCGAAATGATACAGATTTTGCAGAAGCAAGGCAAAAATGTTCGATTCGGCATTCATCCGGTGGCTGGTCGGATGCCCGGGCAATTAAACGTATTGTTGGCTGAAGCCGGTGTTCCCTATGATATCGTTTTGGAAATGGACGAAATCAATGATGATTTTCCGGAAACCGATCTTGTGTTGGTGATCGGCGCCAATGATACTGTCAATTCTGCTGCAGAAGATGATCCAGAATCGATAATAGCTGGAATGCCCGTTTTGCGTGTTTGGAAATCCAAACAAGTGATCGTGATGAAGCGTAGTTTGGGTGTTGGATATGCGGCGGTTGATAATCCCATCTTTTTCAACCAAAACACGTCCATGTTGTTGGGTGATGCCAAGAAAACCTGTGATGCTTTGCTCGGCAAAATCAAAGAATCCTATGACAAATGATGACCGGATTTGGATCGTCTCTGACTATATTGTTTCACGATGCATAATCTTTTTTTTCTATAAATTTCAATCATTTATAATTGATAATTACTTTTTTCATAATCGTTACATTCAATGACGCTTTGCAACGGCAAGGGCTCGAAAACCTTGAAAATGCTAGTTGCCGAAGATTGGTGCATCAAACGCATTCAACCGAATAGCCACTGATTCGAGGATACATTGTGACAATAGAATGTGATTTAACCAATAATGATTGCATCCATTATTATTTGCTTTGCAGACATCTGGGCAACATCTTTGTCGTTTCATTGCAATCTTTGAAGATTATTCTGCCAGTAAAGAAAAAATGCTTCAACATTCCTCTTCGTGTTGGTTATCGTTTAGCATCGATGCTTGCCAAATGCTGGTCCATTTTAAGATTCTTAATAATTGTGCAGTTTTTAATTATAATCTCATTTTTGCTTTCAATCACGATCAATTTAAATCACAATAATAAAATGCTTGATTTCAACGGTAGTTTCCGACCACGATCATCATTTATCCAAAATCCATTGACCATTTACATTTCAGATCCGATATTGTATGCTTCAGGCAGAGGATCTAGAGTCCGAAGGATCGGTGTTCGACAAAGATTTTATGGCTCAAATAAATGGCCAAATGGTGTGGTTAATTATCAGATATCTGCATCGCTAAGTATGTTCAATTTTTGAATTTTACCAAGTGCCCATTCTGTTCGCTAGACAGCAGCACAGGCTTTTTATCAATAAGCGTGCTGCCATCTTGCGACAAGAATAAACAATATCAATGATTTAACCCTTTCAGCACGGCTGGGATATCCCAGCAATTGCATTGCACTGTATAAACGTTTGCCCCAGCAAAGTCTATGGGATTTTTACATAGAGATTTCATTGGGATATTAGTCAGTGCTGTAGAACATTTTTTTGCCAGCAAAACTCTATGGGATTTTTACATAGGGATTACACAGGG
>JAOZJS010001107.1:0-14168 GCA_025882695.1 Amerodectes protonotaria | reverse complement strand
CCTCGATGCGCGGCGGCTCGGGCACCGTGTATGGCGCGCTGATCGGCGCGCTGGTGATGGCGAGCCTGGACAACGGCATGTCGATGCTCGACGTCGATGCGTACTGGCAGATGATCGTGAAGGGCGGGATTCTCGTGCTGGCCGTCTGGGTCGATGTGCTGTCGCGCGCGGGGCGCCGCTGAGCCGCCCGATACCAATCAATCTAGGAAAGTACCGATGACCTATGCAATCTATCCGAGCCTGGCGGACAGGCACGTCGCGATCACCGGCGGCGGCAGCGGCATTGGCGCCGCGCTGGTCGAAGCCTTCGCGCGGCAGGGCGCGCGCGTGAGCTTCATCGACATCGCGCGCGCCGACGCCGAGGCGCTCGCCGCCGAATTGGCCGACGCCAAGTATCCGCCGAGGTTTCACTACTGCGATCTGCGCGACATCGCCGCCTTGAACGCGACGTTCGCGGCGATCGCCGAGCAGGGCGGCCCGGTCGAGGTGCTCGTCAACAACGCGGCCAACGACGACCGCCATCTGCCCGGCGAGATCACCGCCGAGTACTGGGACAACCGGATCCAGGTCAACCTGCGCCACCAGTTCTTCTGCGCGCAGGCCGTGATCGACGGCATGAAGCGGCGCGGCGGCGGCGTGATCCTGAATTTCGGCTCGATCTCGTGGTATCTGGCGCAGCCGGGGCTGTCGATCTACATGACGGCCAAGGCCGGCATCGAGGGCATGACGCGCGGGCTCGCGCGCGACCTCGGCGGCTTCGGTATCCGCGTGAACTGCATCGTGCCGGGCGCGGTCCGCACGCCGCGCCAGATGCAGCTGTGGCAGTCCCCGGAAAGCGAGGCCAAGCTGATCGGCGAGCAGTGCCTGCACGAACGCGTGGATCCCGTGCACGTGGCGCGCATGGCGCTGTTCCTGGCGTCCGAGGATGCGTCGCGCTGCACCGCGCACGAATATATGGTCGATGCGGGCTGGTACGGCGGCCTTTGACGCACCGCGCCGTACCGCACGTTTACGGGAGCACACACGATGCATGCAAGCACACCCGTCTGCGTCTGGCCGGTCGCCGCGACGCTGGGCGAGGGCGTTCTGTGGGACGCGGCCGCGCGTGCGGTCTGGTTCGTCGATATCAAGGCATGCCGCCTGTACCGTTATGTGCCGGAGACGGGCGAGCGGCAAGCGTGGCAGACGCCGGGCCAGACCGGCTTCGCGTTGCCGGCCGCGGACGGTTCGCTGATCTGCGGCACGCAGGGCGCCTTGTCTCGGTTCGACTACCGCACGGGCGCGTTCCGTGCGCTGCTGGCGGTCGAGACGGAGCGGCCCGGCAACCGGCTCAACGACGGCTACGTCGATGCGTCGGGCGCGCTGTGGTTCGGTTCGATGGACGATGCCGAGACGCAGCCGAGCGGCGTGCTCTACCGCCTCGCGCCGGACGGCCGGCTCGACGCGCGCGATAGCGGCTACGTCATCACGAACGGCCCGGCCATGAGCCCCGACGGCCGTGTCCTGTACCACACCGATACGCTGCGGCGCATCGTCCATGCGTTCGACGTGGCCGACGGCGGCCTGCTGGAAAACCGCCGCGTATTCGCCACGATCGAAGGCACGGGCTATCCGGACGGCATGGCCGTCGATGCGGACGGCTGCGTGTGGGTCGCGCTGTTCGGCGGCGCGCGCATCGAACGCTACGCGCCCGACGGCCGGCTGCTCGGGCATGTGGCGTTTCCGTGTTCGAACGTCACGAAGCTCGCGTTCGGCGGGGCCGACTTGCGGACCGTCTATGCGACCACGGCGCGCAAGGGGCTCGACGAAGCCGCATTGCGCGCGGAGCCGGAGGCGGGCGGTTTATTCATGTTTCGGGCCGACGCCGCAGGCCTGCCGCAAGCGGTTTGCACGGTGACGTTCGGCGCGACGCCGGTGGTACGCTGAAGGGCGGTCGGAGGTACGTCAGGCAGCTAGCGCTGGCGGCCGACGCCTGCGTCGGCCGGTCCCGCCGTGCCTCGTTCAAACGCGTCCGGCGTCGATGTAGGCCGTCTTGACCGTCGTATAGAACTCGCGCGCATACGTGCCTTGCTCGCGCGGGCCATAGCTCGACCCTTTGCGGCCGCCGAACGGCACGTGATAGTCGACGCCGGCCGTCGCCGTATTGATCATCACCATGCCGGCCTGCGCGTGCCGCTTGAAGTGGCTCGCGTATTTCAGCGACGTGGTGCAGATGCCGGCCGACAGCCCGAAGCGCGTGTCGTTCGCCACGGCCAAGGCCTCGTCGTAGCCGGCCACCTCGATCACCGAGGCCACCGGGCCGAACACTTCTTCGCGGTTGATCGTCATCTCCGGCCGCGTGCCGGTGACGAGCGCGGGCGCGAGGAAGAAGCCGCGCGTCGGCGCCGTGGTCACGCGCTGGCCGCCATGCACCACGCCGCCTTCCTCGCGCGCCTGCGCGAGGTAACGTTCGTCCTGGGCGAGCTGGCGCGCATCGACCACGGGGCCGATCTGCGTGGCGGGGTCGAGTGCGGGGCCCACCTTCAGCGCATGCATGCGCGCCAGCAGCGCCTCGACGAAGCGCGCGTGGATACCGGCCGTCACGATCAGTCGGCTCGATGCCGTGCAGCGCTGACCGGTCGAATAGAACGCGCCGTTCAGACAGGCTTCCACGGCGACGTCGAGGTCTGCGTCGTCGAGCACTACCATCGGGTTCTTGCCGCCCATTTCGAGCTGGAATTTCTTGCCGGACGCGACGCATGCCGCCGCGATCGCGCGCCCCGTCGCCACCGATCCCGTGAAGCTGACGGCATCGAGGTCGGGCGACTCCACCAGCGCTGCGCCGGCCTCGGCACCCGCGCCCATGACGAGGTTGATCACGCCGGCCGGCGCGCCCGCTTCGGCGATGATTTTGACGAGTTCCCACGCGCAGCCCGGCGTCAATTCCGCGGGCTTCAACACCACGCAGTTGCCGAACGCGAGCGCGGGCGCGATCTTCCAGGCCGGAATCGCGATCGGGAAATTCCACGGCGTGATCAGGCCGATCACGCCGAGCGGCTCGCGCGTGATTTCGACCGTCATGCCGGGCCGCACCGACGCCACGATCTCGCCGCCCGCGCGCAGCGCCTCGCCCGCGAAAAACTTGAAGATCTGCGCGGCGCGGCCGACTTCGCCGAGCGCCTCGGGCAGCGTCTTGCCTTCCTCGCGCGCGAGCAGCCGGCCCAATTCTGCCTTGCGCGCGAGTAGGATGTTGCCGACTTGGTCGAGCAGGTCGAAACGCTGCTGCGGCGTCGCCAGCGACCACTGCGCGAACGCCGCGCGCGCGGCCGCGGCGGCCTGCCGGAACTGCTGCGCGCTGGCCTGGCCGTATTGGCCGATCACGTCGTCGAGGTCGGACGGATTGACGTTGTCCGCGACGCTTGCGCCGGGCGTCCACTGGCCGCCGATATAGAGCGGAAACTGATTCATCGAAGCATTCCGTTAGTTAAAAACGAGCGGGCACGCTCGGCGCAGGTTCAACGCGCGCCGAGCAGCCCGCGCATGGCGAGGTTGCGATACAGCGCGCGCACGCCGAAGGTCCACGGTTCGATCTCGGTCGACAGGCGCACGGTGTTGACCAGCGCGCCGAGCGGCGGTGCGCTGATCGTCACGCGGTCGCCGAGATGATGCGTGAAGCCGCCGCCCGCGCTGTCGCGATCCTTGATCGGCGAAAACATGGTGCCGAGGAACAGCATGAAGCCGTCCGGGTATTGATGGTGCGGTCCGACGGTCTGGGCCACCAGGTCGAGCGGGTCGCGGCTGATCTCGCGCATGTGGCTCACGCCCTCGAGCAGGAAGCCGTCGTCCAGGCCCTCCACGCGCAGCGACACGCTCGCGGCGCGCACCGTGTCGAGCGTGAAATGCTCGTCGAATACGCGCACGAACGGCCCGATCGCGCACGAGCCGTTGTTGTCCTTGCATTTGCCGAGCAGCAGCGCCGAGCGTCCCTCGATGTCGCGCAGGTTGACGTCGTTGCCGAGCGCGGCGCCGACTATCTGCCCCGCGGCGTTGACGGCGAGCACGATTTCGGGCTCGGGGTTGTTCCAGGCCGAGGCCGGGTGCAAGCCGATGTCCGCGCCGAAGCCGACCGCGGACATCGGTTGCGATTTGGAAAACACTTCGGCGTCCGGGCCGATGCCGACCTCCATGTACTGCGACCAGCCGCCGTCGCGCTGCAGCTGCGTCTTGAGGCGTGCCGCGGCTTCCGAGCCGGGACGGATCTGCGACAGATCGGTGCCGATGGTTTCGGCGATCGACGCGCGGATCGCCTTGGCGCGCGACGGATCCCCGCCCGCCTGCTCTTCGATCACGCGCTCGATCAGGCTCACCGCGAACGTCACGCCGCAGGCCTTGATGGCCTGCAGATCGCACGGGGCGAGCAAGCGCGGCACGCCGTCGGCGCCGCTCGCGGCGGCCGGCGCGGCGTTGCGTCCAAGCAGGTCGGCGGCGCGGCCCAACGCCTCGCCCGGGACGCTGCGCAGAAAGCCGGGCAGCGCGGGCCGGTCGAACAGGTCGGCCACGGTCGGCACGCTGCGCGTAATGTCGAATACGTCGCCCGCGCGCACGACCACCACGCACGGCCCTTCGCCGTCGGCGGTGCGGCGCCGGACGCGGCCGACCAGCAGTGCGCGTTCGGCATCGTCGGGAAGATAGTCGGGAGTCTCGGTCATGGGGCGCGCCGCGAAGCGGAATAGGTTGAAGGTGCCGGAAATCCTAGAGCCCGGTCTTCCGCGTGTCCAACAGGATGACAATATTTCCATCCTGTTGGACAATGGCGCGATCCTCTCAGCGCCTTCCGCTACCCGTATGAACGCCGAATACGATGTACCCGCGCTGCGCCGCGCGCACGACATTCTCGACATCCTGGCCCGCTCGCCGGGCCCCGTGAAAGCGGCCGTGCTGGCCGCGGAGACCGGCACCTCGCGCAGCACGCTCTACCTGATGCTCGACGCGCTCGAACGGCGGCAATGGATCGAGAAGCGCGCGGACGGCTATATCGTCGGTCTCGGGTTGTTCGAGCTCGGCAGCGCCTATGTGCGGCACGACAGCCTGCAGGCCGCGTTTCGCCGCGAGTCCGCGGCGTTCGTGGCGGCCCACAACGAGGTGGTGCAACTGGCCGTGCTCGACGGCACGGAGGTCGTCTATATCGCGCGCGAAGACGCGCCGCGCCCCGTGCGGCTGGTTTCCGATCTGGGCTCGCGTCTGCCCGCGCACGCGTGCGCGCTCGGTAAGGCGCTGCTCGCGAGCCTCGACGATGCGGCCGTGACCGCGCTGCTGCCCGCGCGTCTCGCGGCGCTCACGGCGCATACCGTCACGCGCCGCGCCGATCTGCTGCGCGAGCTTGCGGCCGTGCGGACCCGCGGGCTCGCGGCCGAGCGCGAGGAATCGGTCGCCGGGCTCGCCTGCTTTGCCGCATTCGTGGGCGTGACGCCGCTCGGCAAGCGCGTCGCGGTCAGTTCGAGCGTGCCGCTCGGACGTCTCGACGCGCGCCGCGAAAAACGCATCGTGGTCGGCATCGCGGGCATGGCCAGCCGCATCGGCCGGAGCTTGCGCGACGCCTCGCGCGCGTGACGGCCGGGGCCCGCGCGGCCCGGCTATGATGACGCTTTCCCTTTCTCTCGCCGCCGACCCGCATTCATGAGCCAGGATCTTCCGCCCGCCGTTCCGGCCCGCATGGCCGATGTCGCCCGCCTGGCCGGCGTCTCGAAGATGACCGTGTCGCGCGTGCTGAAGGGCGGCTACGTGGCCGAGACCACGCGCGCGCGCGTGCAGCGCGCCATCGATGCGCTCGGCTATGTGGCCGACGCCGCGGCCGGCGCGTTGTCCTCGGGGCGTTCCGAATTCGTCGCCGTGTTGGTGCCGTCGCTGGCCAGCTCGAACTTCTCCGACACGGTGCGCGGCTTGACCGACGCATTCATGCCGCACGGCTTGCAATTGCTGCTCGGCGCCACGGATTACCTGCTGGAGCGGGAGGAGGACCTCGCCCGTTCCATGTTGCGCCATGCCCCGCGCGCGGTGGCCCTGACCGGACGCCAGCACACCCAGGGCACGCGCGCGTTGCTCGCGCGTGCGGGCATTCCGGTGGTCGAGATGTGGGATCTGCCGCGCGAGCCGATCGACTTTGCGGTCGGGTTCTCGAATCAGCAGGCCGCGCGTGCGATGGTGCGCCATCTGCATGCGCGCGGGTATCGCCGTATCGGCTTTCTGGCGGGCCAGGACGACCTCGACCGGCGCGGTCTCGAACGGTTGCGCGGTTACCTCGCCGAGATCAAGGCGCTCGGCCTCGGCGCGCCGCGCGTGATCCGGCTCGGCGCATCGCCCGTCACGATGAGCCATGGCGCGCCCGCGGTCGCTGCGTTGCTCGACACGTATCCTGATACCGATGCGGCGATGTGCGTGAGCGACATGTCGGCATTCGGCGCGATCATGGAATGCCGGCGGCGCGGCCTGCGCGTGCCGGACGACCTCGCCGTGGCGGGGTTCGGCAATTTCGAGGTGTCGTGGTGTTGCGAACCGCCGATCACGACGGTTTCGGTCGATGCCTACGGCATCGGGCGCCGCACCGGCGAGGTGCTGGCCACGGCGCTCGGGCTCGACGGCGCGGCCGCCGAGCCGGCGCGGCTGACGCGCGTCGAATTCGCGGTCGTGCCGCGTCGGAGCGCCTGACTCGCTACCTGCCCGCCATGCGGCGCGCCGTCGGCCGCGCGTGCGCCGCTTCAGTGCGAGTGGCGCGGATTGCCGCGCTGCTCGATGACCTTGAGATAGAGCGTGGCCGGTTCCAGGCAGCCGCCGGTCGACAACTGGCCGACGAACTGGCGGTACAGTTCCTGCCACGGTGTCTGCGAGGGCGGCGCTTCGAAGTGCGCGCCGGCGCGGCGCCGTTCAAGTTCCTCGGCATCGACGAGCACGTCGACGCGCCGTGCGTTCAGATCGACGCGAATCCGGTCGCCCGTGCGCAGTAGCGCCAGGCCGCCGCCCGCGGCCGCTTCCGGCGACATGTTGAGGATCGACGGGCTCGCCGACGTGCCGCTCTGCCGGCCGTCGCCCATGCACGGCAGCGAATCGATGCCGCGCTTGATCAGCTCCGCGGGCGGCGCCATGTTGACCACCTCCGCGCTGCCCGGATAGCCGAGCGTACCGGCGCCGCGGATCACGAGGATGCAGTGCTCGTCGATCGCGAGCGCCGGATCGTCGATGCGTGCGTGGTAGTCCTCGGGGCCGTCGAACACCACGGCGCGCGCCTCGAACGCGTTCTCGGCGCCCGGCTCGCTCAGGTAGGTCTTGCGGAAGGCCTCGCCGACCACGGACATTTTCATGATCGCGCTGTCGAAGAAATTGCCGGTCAGTACCATGAAGCCGGCGCGGTGCTTGAGCGGATCGTCCGCGGTGCGGATCACGTCGTGGTCGGCCTGCGGCGCCTGCGCGGCGATCGCGCCGATGCTGCGGCCCGACACCGTTGCGCACGCGCCGTGCAGCAGGCCGGCCGCATCGAGCTGGCGCAGCACGGCCGGGACGCCGCCCGAACGATGGAAGCTTTCGCCGAGGTATTCGCCCGCCGGCATGCAGTTCACGAGCAGCGGCACCGCTTCGCCGTGGCGCTGCCAGTCGTCGAGCGTGAGATCGATGCCCATGTGGCGCGCAATGGCGATCAAGTGCGGCGGGCAGTTGGTCGAGGCGCCGAGCGCCGAAGCGACCGCGATCGCGTTCTCGAAGGCGGCGCGCGTCATGATCTGCGACGGCCGCAGATCCTCGCGCACCAGATCGACCGCGCGCTTGCCGGTCAAGTAGGCCATCTGCCCGCGCTCGCGATAGGCGGCCGGAATGCTCGCGCAGCCCGGCAGCGACATGCCGAGCGCTTCGGCCAGGCAGTTCATCGACAGCGCGGTGCCCATCGTATTGCAATGGCCGATCGACGGCGACGAGGCTGTCGTCAATTCCATGAAGCCCTCGTAGTCGATCTTGCCCGCCGCGAGCAGGTTGCGCGCGTGCCAGATCACGGTGCCGGAACCGACGCGCCGACCCTGGTGCCAGCCATCGAGCATCGGACCGCCCGACAGCACGATCGCGGGCAAATCGACGGTAGCGGCGGCCATCAGGCACGCAGGCGTGGTCTTGTCGCAGCCTGTGGTTAGCACCACGCCGTCGAGCGGGAAGCCGTGCAGGATTTCCACGAGGCCCAGATAGGCGAGGTTGCGGTCGAGCGCAGCGGTAGGGCGCCGGCTCTGTTCGGCCAGCGGGTGCACCGGAAACTCCATCGGAATCCCGCCCGCATCGCGGATGCCGGCCCTGACGCGTTCGGCGAGCTGCAGATGATGGCGATTGCATGGGGAAAGATCGTTGCCTGTCTGCGCGATCCCGATGATCGGGCGGCCCGACTGCAATTCCTCGCGCGTGAGACCGTAGTTCATGAAGCGTTCGACATAGAGCGCCGTCATGTCGGCATGCGCGGGATCGTCGAACCATTGCTGGCTGCGTAGGGGTCTGGGAGACATGATGGGCGCTTTCGTTGCGGGCACGGCCGGCTCGGCCGGTGCTCGCATGTTATCGGTAACATCATCATGTTAAGACGCGGCTAGGCAACCGGCAATCGAGGGTAATCCATGACGCTGCGTCCTCATCGAGTGTTTTCATTGCCGGCGACGCGTGCCCGCAGCTCGGCATTTTCGGTTTCGAGCTGAGCCAGCCGCTCGCGAAGCGGACGGACCGCCGCGCCGATTTCCTGCTCGGTGAAGCGCGGCGTGATGTGCTGCGAGCAGTTCCAGTCGAAGCTTTCGAGGCGCAGCCGGAAGATGCGTTCGGGTTTTGCTTTATCGTCCGGAACGGTCACGCGCTCGGTCAGCGCCGGGTCGGCATCGAGCGCCAGGGTGTCGGCATGGACGTAAATCTTGAGCCGCGCGCGGCGGGTGTAGTCCATGAGGAACAGGCAAGCGCGGTCGTTGGCCGCGAGATTGCCGGCGCTGATGTACTGGCGGTTGCCGCGATAGTCGGCAAACGCCAGCGTGCGATCGTCGATCACGTTGAGGAAACCGCGCCGGCCGCCGCGATGCTGAACGTAGGGCCAGCCCGTTTCGGAGACCGTCGCTATGTAGAAGCTGTCGCGGTCGGCGATGAAGGCGGCTTCGTTGTCGGTAAAGCGATCGAAATCGCGATGCCCGGTAAAGCCCTCCCAGAGGCGGTCGGCACCCATCCGGGCCTGCACGGCGCGCACGCTGGGCGTGACGGCGATATCCAAAAAGCCATAGGTCATGACGTTCTCCTTCGGGGTAGCGAGCGTGAGCGGGTTCGGTGGAACGAATCATGGACCTTTCCATGTTGGTTGATAATTGAGTAAGATCGGGAATCTATTTACCGATATTTGGAAGACTGAAATGGATCGGCTGGAAGCGATGTCGATGCTCGTGGCGGTGACGGAGAAAGGCAGCCTGTCCGCGGCGGGACGCTTTTTGAGGGTGCCGCTGGCCACCCTGAGCCGCAAGATTTCCGACCTCGAAGCGCTGCTCGGCGCGCGGCTGCTGATCCGCACCACGCGCAAGCTCACATTGACGCCCGCCGGGATCGCCTACGTTGCAGCTGCGCGCCGCATCCTCGAGGAGGTCGAGGAGGCCGAGCGCGAAGCGGCCGGCGAGTTCACGGAGCCCAAGGGGGAACTGGTCGTGACCGCGCCGCTCATGTTCGGGCGCCTGCACGTGCTGCCCGTTGTCGCCGATTTCCTGGCGATGTATCCCGCCATCAACGTTCGTCTGATCCTGGCCGACCGCAACGTGGATCTCGTCGGCGATCACATCGACATGGCGGTGCGGATCGGGAAGCTGCCCGACAGCTCGATGGTGGCCACCCCAATCGGCACGATGCGGACGGTGACGTGCGCGAGCCCTGCGCTGCTTGCGGCCCATGGCGTGCCGCGAACCCTCGACGACTTGCTGCAGTTTCCTTGCGTGGCCGTGGATACGCCGATGCCGTCGCCATTTTGGCGTTTCCGGCATCCGCGCTCGGGCGCGGCGATCGACGTGGCGATTCTGCCGCGCCTGACCGTCACGACGCCGGAAGCCGCGGCGCAGGCGGCCGTGCGCGAGGTCGGGGCGGCGCGCTTGCTGCATTACCAGGCGGCGGCAGCGGTCGAGCGCGGCGAGCTGCAAATCTTGTTCGAGGCGTACGAGCCGGAGCCCGCTCCCGTTCATCTCGTGCACGTGTCGCGTGGGCAGATGCCGCTCAAGATGCGCCGATTTCTCGATTTTGCGGTACCTCGACTCCGGGAGGCGCTGGCGCCATGTTGAGCATGCATCCGCTGTCGCGCGATTCGGACCGCCACACGGCCGAGCTCCATGCGCTCTTCATGAGCGTGCCCACCTATTGCCAATTGGTCGAGGGGCGGCCGCCGTCGTTCGAGGACGTCGACGATTTCTTCGACGGCAAACCCGACGGCACGGATCGCGCCGATAAATTCACGGTCGGTTTCTACCTGGACGATGAGCTGATCGGTTGCGCAGACGTGATTCGCGGCTACCCCAGTGCGAATTGCGCGTTCATCGGCTTGCTGCTGTTTGCCGAGCGCCATCAAGGGCGCGGCTATGGCCGGCAAGCGCTCGGCAAGATCGAACGGATGGCACGCGCATGGCGCTGCTCGTCCCTGTGGCTGGCCGTGATCGAGACCAATCCGGCCGGGCTCGCGTTCTGGACGCGCGAGGGATTCGTCGAGCGCTACCGCAAGACCACCGAGCGCTTCACGGGCGACGCGATCGTGATGGAGCGCTGCCTGATTGCTTGAGGCGCGTTACCATCCCGTCCACGTTCTAGTCGACACGGAGTTGCGGTGGGCCAGCAGAAAACACTCTCGCAGGAGCGCATCGGGCAGTTGTACATGCTCGCGGCGATGGCGATCTCGGGAACCATCGGGTTCTTCGTGCTGGCATCGGGCCAGCGTCCGTTCAATGTGGTGTTCTTCCGCTGCGCGATCGGCGCGGCCGGGTTGTCCGCGTATTGCCTGTGGCGCGGGTATTTCGCCTCGGCGCGGCTCGATGCGCGCGGCACGGTCAACCTCGTGCTCGGCGCGCTGACGCTGATCGCGAACTGGTGCTTCCTGTTCACCGCTTATCGCATGACGTCGGTCGGGATCACGACCGTCGTCTATAACGTGCAGCCGTTTCTTCTGCTGATCGGCGGTTTCCTGATCAACCGCGAAAGGCCGTCGCGCGCGTCCGTCGCGTGGCTCGCGCTGTCGTTCGCGGGGCTCGTGATTCTGGCCGAGCCGCACAGCGTGCACGATCGAGGCATGTATCTGCAGGGCATCGCGTGCGCGCTGGCGGCGGCGACGCTGTATGCGGCCACGACGCTGCTCACGCGTTCGCTGGCCGGGCGGCTGCGCCCCGAGGTGATCGCGGCCGCGCATATGATTGTCGGCACGGCCGTGTTTCTGCCGCT
The DNA here is from genome assembly GCA_025882695.1 of Amerodectes protonotaria. Lineage (NCBI taxonomy): Eukaryota > Metazoa > Arthropoda > Arachnida > Sarcoptiformes > Proctophyllodidae > Amerodectes > Amerodectes protonotaria. Next base: position 2,732 of record JAOZJS010001107.1, on the reverse strand, counting down.
CGCGGACTTCGCTCATCTGCCGGTCTCGGCCGCGCAGATCGGCAGCATCGCGGCGCTCGGCCTCGTGCACACGACGTTCATGTACGTGCTGCTGTACGGCGCGTTCCAGAAGGCGCAGACGAGCAGCATCGCGGTGCTCAGCTTCGTCTATCCGCTCGTCGCGGTAGCGGTCGATTACGTGGCCTACGGGCTCACGCTGAATTGGACGCAGCTCGGCGGCGGCGTGCTGATCGTCGCGGCTGCGGTCGGATACGCGTCGAAGCTGTCGCCGCTTGGCGTGCTCGGACGCTGGGCGCGCCGGCCGTCTAGCGCGGCGGACTCGCGCAGCGGGCCGCAATAGGCGCGAGCTTGCCGGCCGGCGCGGTCCGGCATCGGCGGCGTGGCGTTACATCTGCGCGGCGCTGCCCGCATAAAACGGGGCCAGGCGCGGCGTGCTTGCCGCCCCGGGGTGTATGGATATACAGTATGCGCCGTCGCCTTTCAATCATTCCTCGCCGATTCCCGTGGTTACCGTTGCCGATTCTCCCGTGGCCGCCGGCGCTGCCGATCGCACCGCCGATCTCGCCGCCGCCTACCTGTCCAAGCTCAACGACGCGCAGCGCGCGGCCGTCGAGCACGGCGTCGGCACGCGGAACGCGGCTGCCGCGCCCGGCGCATCGCACGCGCTGCCGGCGCCGCTGCTCGTCATCGCGGGCGCGGGCTCGGGCAAGACCAACACGCTGGCGCACCGTGTCGCGCACCTGGTGCTGAACGGCGCCGATCCGCACCGCATCCTGCTGCTGACGTTCTCGCGCCGCGCCGCGCAGGAAATGACGCGCCGCGTCGGGCGCATCGCGGGCGGGATCCCCGGCGCGGCGACCGCGCTCGCGCACGGGCTCACGTGGGCCGGCACGTTCCACGGCATCGGCGCGCGCCTGCTGCGCGAGTACGCGGAGCGCATCGGCCTCGCGCCGGGCTTCACGATCAACGACCGCGAGGATTCGGCCGACCTCATGAATCTCGTGCGCCACGAGCTGGGCCTGTCCGCGAAGGAGAAGCGTTTTCCGACCAAGGGCACGTGCCTGTCGATCTATTCGCGCGTCGTGAATACCGGCGATTCGCTGCACAACGTGCTGAAAGCGTCGTTCGGCTGGTGCGCCGAATGGGAGACGCAGTTGCGCGGCCTGTTCGCCGCCTACGTGGACGCGAAGCAGGCGCAGCACGTGCTCGACTACGACGACCTGCTGCTCTACTGGTCGCACATGGCGGCCGAGCCCGCGCTGGCCGAGGAACTGGCGGGGCGCTTCGATCACGTGCTCGTCGACGAGTACCAGGACACCAACCGCCTGCAGGCCACGATCCTGCTCGCGCTGAAACCGGACGGGCGTGGCCTGACCGTGGTCGGCGACGACGCGCAGGCGATCTATTCGTTCCGCGGCGCGACCGTGCGCAACATCCTCGATTTTCCGAAGCAGTTCGATCCGCCCGCGCGGCAGGTCACGCTCGAACGCAACTACCGTTCTACGCAGCCGATTCTCGCCGCGTCGAACGCGGTGATCGGGCAGGCCGCCGAGCGCTATACGAAGGATCTTTGGAGCGAGCGGCCGTCGGAGCAGCGGCCGCGCCTCGTGACGGTGGCCGACGAGGCGCAGCAGGCGCGCTACGTCGTCGAGCAGATCCTCGAGGCGCGCGAGGCGGGCGTGCTGCTGCGCCAGCAGGGCGTCTTGTTCCGCACCGCGCAGCACAGCGCCGCGCTCGAAATCGAGCTCGCGCGCCGCAACATCCCGTTCGTCAAGTTCGGCGGGCTGCGCTTTCTCGATGCGCTGCACGTCAAGGACGTGCTCGCTGTGCTGCGCTGGGCCGAGAATCCGCTCGACCGCGTGGCGGGGTTCCGCGTCGTGCAGCTGCTGCCCGGCGTGGGGCCCGCGACGGCCGCGCGTATCCTCGATCAGGTCGCCGCGTGCGCGGGCAAGTATCCGGTCGCGCAGGCGCTCGCGGCGTTCGCGCCGCCGCCGCGCGCCGCGAGCGATTGGCCCGCATTCGTCGCGCTGATGGAGGGCATCGGCGCGGGCACCTCGGCATGGCCCGCAGAGTTCGAACGGATCCGCCGTTGGTACGAGCCGCATCTCGAACGGATTCACGAGGACGCCGCAGTGCGCCACGCCGATCTGATGCAGATGGAGAGCATCGCCTCGACCTACGCGTCGCGCGAGCGTTTCCTGACCGAACTCACGCTCGATCCGCCCGATGCGACCAGCGACGAATCGGGCGCGCCGCTGCGCGACGACGACTATCTGATCCTCTCGACGATCCATTCCGCGAAGGGCCAGGAGTGGCGCAACGTGTTCCTGCTCAGCGCCGTGGACGGCGCGATTCCGTCCGATTTCGGCACGGGCACGCAGGACGAGATCGACGAGGAGCGGCGCCTGCTGTACGTGGCGATGACGCGCGCCAAGGAGGATCTGCACCTCGTGCTGCTGCAGCGCTATTACGTATACAACCAGGCCGCGTCGGGCGACCGGCACATCTGGGCGTCGCGCACGCGTTTCATTCCGGCCGACATGCTGCCGCTGTTCGACGTGCGCGCGTGGCCGCCCGTGCCCGTGCCGAGCGCGCCCACGCCGGCCGGGCTCGCGGCCGCCGCGCAAGCGCGCGTCGAGATCGGCGCGAAGCTCAGGAAGATGTGGGATTGAGGTGCGCGCGGCCGGTCGGGCGGCACGCCGTTTCACTCGTAGAGATACCCGACCGGCTTG
>JAOZJS010001106.1:0-14179 GCA_025882695.1 Amerodectes protonotaria | reverse complement strand
ACCGAATGTTAATTGTACATATCGGATTACACCATTACCGGATAATTGTATGGCTCAATTACAATTTGAAGAGTTTGATTTTGATTTCGCTCCGGAATGTAACCAAGATTATCTGGAGATTAATGGTGTTCGATATTGTGGCCATCAACTCAAAGGAGTTACATGTAAGTAATGGCGCCCGTTTGACGCCACGATCCTTGGTCGGTCGGGCGTTCCTATGTTCGAATAATTCTGTATCCCCTCCCCTTGCCCCTCCCATCCTCAGTGCTATTGCTCAACAAACGAAAAGAAGATTTAGTAATAAGGATGGTGACCAGTAGCCGTGGAGCAATGGTTAAGCCATCGTTCAGAGGATTTCGGGCTGGCTACACTCAATTGCCGTGCATCGACAAACATCAGATGCCAGATCCAGGATCGAATGCCAATAACCAACACCAACAACAAGTGCCACAGATCATGCCGGCAACCAAATCTGTCTCGGTACATCATCCAGGCACTCAGGGTCTTCAGGTACAGGCCTTGAGGCCAAATGTTATAGGGACCACGACGAAAACTACTACTGCGGCCAAATCCGATACCGCAGGCAAATCTGATACGGCCATATATTGTGATCAAACGTTTGATGAGAAAATATTCGAAATACGTTCCCCAGGGTATCCGTATCGTTATTTTGACGATCTGGAATGTTCATATTTGATCCGAAAGAATAATGCCAATGTTTGCCGATTGAAGGTTACGTTCAATTATTTCAATGTGGTCGGTGAGGATGGTAATTGTAGTGGTGATTATTTGGATGTTTTCAACACCAGATTCTGTGGCGTTTTGGATCGATTCAGTATTAGTAAGCCTGCTTGATTTCATTTACGTGGATGATAATGATAATGATGATGATAATGATGTTTTACCTTGATTCCTTGTTTCCAGAGGAAGTTCCATTCACACAGGAAAAAATTTTGCTACATTTCCACACCAATCACCAGCAAACATCCAATGGTTTTCATTTATTAGTGGAACAAGTGGATTGCATTTCCGTTCAACCTTTGACCGATACCCGGCTTCCGGTGGTTGGGCAGCACCGAAACGAACCTTCGCCTTCGGGTGGCCATCACCAGCCCCAGAATCATCCCACGCAAGGATCGATGGTCTCCAAGACCAACCAAAACCAGAACCGGATGATGGCCCATCATCATCATCCGCAGCAGCCCAAAATGAGCCATCCGGTAAAGGGAGATGATGTTGGTCCGATTCGACCGCAGCAACGCGATTCACAATCACCATCACCATCGTCGTTCAAATATGATGATGATGAGATTATATCAGAATTTGATACCAGGAATAAGGCCACCATTGATTCTAAAGCTCAGGTTATTTATGATGATAAACATGGTCATGGTGGTGGCTCCAAGCCCGAGAAAGACCGAGAAAGTTTCCAGCAACATCAACAGCAGCATGAAAATTCTCCGAATGACCTGTTGAAGAACCACGACCACGACCATGATCATCATGATCAACCGAAGACCATCAATACATATCCGTTACGTTACTACAGCCACAATATCACCGTCAAGGATGAGGATGTCAATAATGGTCAGAGAGCAGAGTCGTATGGTACCACCACCACCACGGGCACGATGATGACCACCATTCCAACGTTCCAACAGCCGCAAAACACCTACCATCCGGAACAGCAAACTACCGATCCAGGAATCGGGTATACAGTTGACGATAATAATAATTCCGCGGACGGAAATCGACCAACCACGACGTCGACCGCCACCACCACCACATCCACCAGTGTGCCGAAACTATGCGATCAAGGCCACGTGGAAAAGGTGTTCTTTGAGCTGAAAGCTGAAGATTTGGCAATGTCCAAAAATGGTGCCGATTGTCAGTTGACGATTAGGAAGGCCAAATCGAATATATGCCAATTGGATTTGATGATAATCCGATATAATCTAAGCGACCCGACTTGTAGCCAACAATATTTGGCCATCGATGGTGAACGGGTTTGTGGACATATTCATGAAGGTACCATGAAACGGGTGTGGTTCACCAAGCCGGAGTTATTCTTGTTCGTCAAATTGAACCAATTGGATCATCCGATCAATGATCAAACGTTTGAGATCAAAGCCCGACAAGTGGAATGTGTGGATGTCAATCAATTGCAACAACAACAACAGCAAAGACGTGAACCACCGAGTCCAGCCAGTGAAATACAACAACAACAGCAGCAGCAGCGACAACCATCCTCGCCATCATCATCATCCTATCCAAGATCCAGACCTGTGGAACAATTTCCAATCAAAGGACAAATATCGATCGAAGGTAGGGGACATCATTCTGGTCCGGGAAGGTTTCCACAAGATTCAAGAGAGTATCAACCACAGCCACCACCATCAATGTTTGAATGGCAAACAATCACCATGAGGCCACCATTCCCAGCAACGCCTACGGTCGGTAATGGATATTCATTGAAGCCCGAATCGCCGGATCCACCACAGCAACAACCAGAATATGATCGTCACTGTGATTTGATCGAGAATGAAAAGCAATTCAAAATTGTCAGCCCGATGGATCGAAGCCAAACACGTTGCCGGTATACGATACGTAAGGCTAATGATAAGGTTTGCGCCATCGATATCAAGTTTGAAATGTTCCGTTTGGAAGATTCGCAAAAATGTGACCGAGAATTCATGGAGATCGATTCGGGAAAGATTTGCGGAGCATTTCCGGTCGGACATGAGCGTAAGTTTGATTTGTTCGGGCGAGCTTCGGATTGGAGCTTGTTCGGAAAAACTTGCCCCTGAACCCTTGAAAGTTGGCTTCACTGCATTGCATTTTAGCGGAAAAAATTCTAGCACGCTTCAGGTTCTGTTTTTCGCGCTTTGGTTTATAAATTTGACTTTAGTGCATTGCATTTTCTTGGAAAAAAAATTCTAGGGCGCTTCGGATAGCAGCTTGGTCGGAAAAACGCGCGCAAAGAATTGCCCCTGAACCCTTGAAGGTTGGCTTCACTGCATTGCATTTTTCGAAAAAAATTCTAGCGTGCTTCATGTTCGGTTTTTCGGGCCTTATTTTGAAAGTTGACTTCACTGCTTTGTATTTTCTTGGAAAAAAAATTCTAGGGCGCTTCGGATTGCAGTTTGGTCGGAAAAACGAGCGCAAAGAGTTGCCCCTGAATCTTTGAAAGTTGGCTTCACTGCATTGCATTTTTTCGGAAAAAAATTCTAGCGCGCTTCATGTTCTGTTTTTCGGGCCTTATTTTGAAAGTTTACTTCACTGCATTGCATATTCTTAGAAAAAAAAAATTCTAGCTCGCTTCGGATTACAGCTTAGTCGGAAAAACGAGCGCAAAGAATTGCCCCTGAATCCTTGAAAGTTGGCTTCACTGCATTGCATTTTTCCGGAAAAAAAATTCTAGCGCGCTCCACGTTCTGTTTTTCGCAACTTGTTTAAAGAGTTGACTTCACTGCATTGCATATTTTTGCGAAAAAAAATTCTAGCGCGCTTCGGATTGCAGCTTGGTCGGAAAAACGAGCGCGAAGAATTGCCCCTGAACCCTTGAAAGTTGCCTTCACTGCATTGCATTTTTGATTCTGTATTTTCCAGGTCGATATGGCTTCCAACCAAACGAATATGAAAAAGTGATCTATTACACCACCAGCAAATCTTTGAACAAGGCCGGAGATTTTAAGCTAGATGTGAAACAGGTTGAAGATTGTGATAAACCACCATCCACTCCAAGTAAGTCGTCGTACTTCCATGAACGATTCTCAATTATTGACTATTGATTCTTGACAACAGAACCAACACTTACCATGCCGACCGTTTGTGATATTTCGGTTAGAAACTATCGTGGCAATATTAAAAGTCCAAATTATCCGGCACCGTACGGTGATTACACCAAATGTGTTTACCGTATACAAGCAATTGGTGATGATTATTGTGCTGTTCAACTACGGTTACGTGACATCGACATTGAACAAGGTAATCGTGGTAAATGCGACAAAGATTGGCTACAGATTGATTCGAAAAAACTCTGCGGCAATCAATTGGTTCAAACAGAATGTGAGTTTTGTTTTGCCAATTTTTGAATCTTGAAATCAAATCTAAAATATATTTGCTGTTGCCTTTTTTGTTCCCTCTAAAAGTCATGGTACCATTTGAGAATCATCTTGGACACAAGGTGGCCCAAATCAAATTTGTATCGGATGCATACGGAAACGGAAGAGGATTCGATATTGAATACAAACAGGAACCGTGCGCCACTCATGAACCAATCAAACCTACTACTAGTTTACAAAGTCCAGGACAAAAAGGTCTATCAATCGAAAGCCGATTTAGGCCACCAAAGATAGTGGCCGTTCACCAAGATTATCATCACCATCACCAAACTCCATCATCGTCATCATCATCCAAAGGTGGCGGATCTTCATTGCGTCCACTTTATCCGCCCAATTATGTGTCCAAAGCACATATGCTCAAAACCATGGATAGGAAAGAGTTTATCAAAATGTTGCTGTTGGAACAGGAAAAGAGCAAAATCAAAATGAACATAAACCATCATGGATCATCGTTCGTTCCGCCAGCAACAGAACAGCAGCAGCAGCAAGAAGAAGAGGATTCATTGTCATCAACGCAAACGGAGACCACCACCAATCCTTCGATGACCACTGTTGTTGGAAGCGGAAGTTCTCCTAATGCTTCTGCTGAACCCCCATCACCAAATGGAAACGGACCATCAACCACAATCAATCCGATCGCAGAGGAAACCATAATGTTCACAACTATGCCACCACCAGCGCACACCAATGTTGAAGGAGATGGATCAATGGATACGGATAACACCGAAGATCAATCCAATCTGATCACCACCGAAGCATCTGTTACAATGAGCGATGTTTCATGATGTGTACATATACAAGTTTTTGACATTCTTAATTTTTAATTTTATTTTATTTAAAAGGGTTAAATATAAGAAAAAAAATATAAAAAGAGAGGTTATTCAAACGAAAATCCGTATCCGCTGTATATGCTGCCATCTGGCGGCACTGAGGCGGACCCATCTGGGTAGAAATAGGCCAACTATTTGGGTTAAAATAGCGGACTCACTTGGGTCGAAATAGTCGGCCCACTGTAGTTCCCTTTTCCGCCACCAGATGGCAGCACTTGGTTTCGATTTTTTTGTCACTAGATGGCAGCACTTAGGCGGACCCATCTGGGTAGAAATAGAATACCAACTTGGGTAGAAATAGGGAAGCTACTTGGGTTGAAATAGTGGACTTACTTGGGTAGAAATAGTCGACCCGTTGTAGTTCACTTTTTGGCCACCAGATGGCAGCACTCGTTTTTGATCATTTTTTAAAATTTTATTTAAAAACATCAATCAATGATAATTGTGAATGACCATCTTGGCCAATAAAAATTCAAAAATCGTGCCCAAAAACATCTTCCCGCATCAATAATGTTATAAATCAGAACATTTGGTATGCATCAGTATCACGCTCATGGGATTTCTTATCGTTAGTAGTGTCGAGGATACCTAAAAATTCTTCCAATTTTCTTTGCTCATCATCATCCTCTTCCATTGGATCTTGTATGACCGATCTCACTGATTGTTTAGTTTTGGTTTTTAATTTTCCCGCCTTTTTCTTTTTGTTGATTTGTGCGCCATCTGTTTCACCATTTTCAATAATGACATTTCTGGTGGTGCTTGAATCAGATTTACTATTCTCACTCACGACCGTTTTGCTTGATTTTTTCTTCTTTTTCGTGTTAGAATTTTGCGATGATTTGTTGGTCAAAGTTTTTCTACTACTACTATTACTGCTTTTTAAAACCGGCTCTGATGCTACGATGCTTTCTTGGCCATTTTGCTGCTCAGGATGCTTGGAGATGTACAGGTTTTCCAATGTTTCTAAATCATCACAATTCAATATTGGCATTTTGGGAATTGATTGCTCTGGTTGGATTTCCTTACCACCCTCATCACATTCATTATGATCATCATCAACTTTATCATTTTGGTTATCTTCCGGTTCTGAATTGATTTCACTATTGTTCTCTTTGATGATCTCCGGGATCATTTTCCGAGAATTATTCTGATCATTTGGTTGATCCTGTTTTACAGTGTATTCTTCCATAATCATATCTTCTGGATCCAATTCCTCTTGGTATTTGGCCACAACAAAACTATTCGGTGCATTATCTTCTTCTTCAGAATCTTCTTCGTCAATAGCCACCGGTAAATTTCCTTGAGTTATATTTGGTTCATCTAAAAATTTTCGAAACATATTCTGTTCACCATCATCCGGTATGAAATCATCGATATTTTTCACCAATGTTGAATTGATTCTACCAAATGATGATTGTGCCGATTCCGCTTGATTGGCTTTTGTCTGTGGCTTTGTATTTGAAGATTTCTTTTGAAATTGTTGCTGAAATTTTGGCGGTAATGGATTATTGGCACCAATTATTATACTGGGCATTGGTTTCACTATCTGAGAATTGCTTGGATTATTATTATTACTACTATTATTATTGTGGCTGCTGGCGTTTGGTTTCGTTCGTTGATTGGCATCGCCAGACATAGCAGCCATATTGGCAGGCATCGAAGTACTTCTGGGTGGAACCTGGCTATTCACACCATTATTGTGGACCACCTTTTTGGTGGCCGATAGCTGATCGGCAACTTGTCTGCGTTTGTTGGTAAGCATTTCCAAAAAATTATCATAATCATATTCATCACTATCGGCCATCACATCCAATTCTTGACAGGTGGCATTGATCTCTTGAGCATTACGTTCCAATTGTCGAAGCATGGTCTCTTTTTGCAGATGTAAAAATGGTAGATTGAAAAATTTATAAAGATATCGTAGACCAAAACCGTTCCTCATCGACGATTCAGCATATCTGATCTGGCCAATCCGTTTTCTACCATGTTTCAGATCATCCTGTAATACGGATTCAATGAATCCATGAACTTGATCAGCGGTTATCACACGATGATGTCCCATATCACGATGATTGGCCAACAACAATATCGGAATGTTCAATGGACAACGATGAATCTCTCTGGATATATAATCAAATGTCCATTGTTTGGTCATGTCGAACAAAAATATCACACCATTGGTTCCTTTATATACATCGACAAATTCTGCATCTAATGCTGGTGATGAACTACTATCATTATCATTATCGATTCTATCATCTGACTGTTTATGGTGATTGTTGACCATCGATGATGATTGTTGTTGTTGTGGTTGTTGTTGTTGATGACTATTGTGCATCTTCAACACATCTTTGGTATTTGTTGTGATACTATTGATGGTGGTAAGGTTTTCTCGTTTCTTTCCTTTATCGACCACATCCCATATTTCTACTTTGACAATATCATCGGTGGCATTATAATTCCATTGGATACTGGCCACCTAATTACCATACAAATCAAAATCAAATTTCGAATTCAATCACAAATATCTTACTTTGATTTCTTCACTGGCCACATATTCTTCATGGAATTTATCACCCTGTAACCTGTAGAATAGACACGTTTTGCCCACATTTCGATCACCTCGAATCAATATTTTCACTGTGCGGAAACAGAAAAATCATTGAAATCATATAATCATAATCCCAACCACTTACTATTGTATTGGATACCACGGGCGAATTTTTTCTGCAAATAATGGTCCATTGGTTGAACACCATGTCCCCGGCCATGGTTATTACCACTATTGTTGTTCTGGTTGTTGTTATTATTGAACGGCTGTTCTAGGTTTTGTTTTTGAAATTTTTTCAATATAAACATTGTGCGATGATCACGATGATTGAGCGCGAATAGGTCAAAAATATGGTATTTTCGAAATGTCAAACGATGCTGAACAGACAACAATAATAATGAAAACAATCAAACATATGTTTACATCTGATTTCCATTGAACAAAACAAAACAGGCGTTTTGGTTTTTTATACAAAAGTTTCGAAAGTTTCTTCGCAATCAGCTGAATCAGTCGATTGAATAACAAGAGAGATAATCGAACAGATTTACGTCCAATCAGAAAAAAAATTGGAGTCTTCTATAATTTACCGTAATAACGGTTTTTCACGGGATGCCAATCTCTGATCGAACCGAACCGAACAACAACGGTTGGTTACTGTTTGCGCTTGATGACGTTAACACATATACAAACACACACATACAGTTTTCGCTGTATTCAGGCTATTCAAGGAACTAGGTTAATAGAGTGTATGACGTCAAAATCAAGATCAACAACATTATTGTTGTTGTGTTGTCCATCAAGGATAGTTGGATTTTTCGGTTTTTGTTGTGTTGTTGTTGTTGGTATTGCACTTGGATTTTTGCTCCAGAAATAAGATTTTATCACAATTTGAAGGAGGGAGAGATTTCACCCATAACAACAACAAACAAAAATGATGCTGTGTTGACCATGGTTGGTTGATTTGCTTTCCAAAATTAAACAAAAAACAACAAATTTTATAACACACTTGAAGCAGCACAAACTCCGCGTTCTGTTGCTGTGTGTTGGAGTGTAAACAGAAAGCTCAAACTATTAGCTTATTGCATAATGCTTTTGATTTTGGACACCAGATGGCGGCCACCACCTCATGATTATTTCACTAAACCGCGCCATCTAGTGGTGTCGTTTGGAAACAGCGATTTTTGAATTTTTACAAAAATGCCTCCCAAAATTCAAACGAAATTTTTTTTTGTGAGAATCATTTTGAAATCATTGCAAGCTACGGAAATTAACCAACAAAAAGTTCAAAGGTCCTGGCTCACTGGATCACTGATCTCTGAATTTGCATTTGAATCGTTAAACGGAACTTAGGGCCCCGACGATCCACAGCACAGACGGCGACAAACGAGCCGTACCGTACCGTGCGGTGCGCGCGTGTCTGAGTTATCACACTCGGTTCTCGGGTCCTGTAATTGATTTGCTGCTGCTGAACGGCGTGGACAACAACGGCGGTGACGGCCGGGGCTAAACAATTCAACAATGATGATGATGGGCCATGTAAATGGTGGTCCAAAATTGATGGTGGTGACAATTAGCATCCTACGCTTTCCCTAATCGTCCTAATAGTCCTAGTCCTAGTTGGATATCTTGTCTTGTCTCTTGTCTAGTCTTGTCTCCTGGCATGGAAAATTCAAAGCTGTCGCGTGTCATCAATTTACTATGGCTCATGTCGGGCCATAGGTCCTGGTTCCAGGTTCCTGAGGGCCTAAAAAGCCAGTCTGAGCCAAGGCCTGAGCCATCTGAATCCTGGCAAAGCCGTGTCAATCACCGCCAACAGGCCCAAATCCAATCTTAGGCTTCTGAGGATTGACGGATGTTCCAGCAGCTATCTTGTTGAAGCTGGACAAGCACAATTATTAATCATCTTCGAAGAATGTGTGTGTTAAGGTGAATCACATCGTTGGGCTGCTGTGAGTAGCTGGCTGGCTGGTCGAAGAGTTCTTCAAAATGGTCGGTCGGCCATCATTTTAGTTGTTTCTGATTTTCTGATTTTATTTCTCGACACTGCTACCTTTAATCGAAATGTTTGTATGCCAAACACAAACCGATCGCATACAGCCGCTAGTGAGTTGTTGTTGTTGTTACCTGGGCATTGCCTTGCCGAAAAACCAACTAACTAAGAAAAAATAAGATTGTCCCGAGACGACGGAAAATTAATCACTTTTTCCCCAATCAATCTACACGGATACACAGATCTACCTGTGTGTGTGTGTATCTGCTTGTATCCAATCATTGCAGCAAAACACTCCGGGGGAGGCAAGTGTGTGTGTGTAAATTGGTTGGTCGTTGATGCCCAACACAACACAAGTTGCCGTGGTGGTTGGCTACCAGGTAGAAAAAAAGATACAATCAAGCGGCAGCAAGACACAACAAGAAGCAACAAGATGTAGGAAAAACAACAAGAAGAACAAGAACAAGAAGAAGAAAATTACAATCAAAATCTATAATCAAATTCCAGTAGCCAAGTGTAGAGTGTGTAGTGTAGAGTGTGTGGTGTAGCATGTTTGTAATCTAGTTTAGATTGTTTGTGGTTCGAGGATACTGAGGATACGAACTAGGAATAGTGAGGATAGTCCTGGGAGGGGACAAGAAGAAGACGAGAATTTCTCTTGTCAAAAATTTTTTGTCACCACCACCACAAGTTGAGGGGTTAATTTTTTTTGTGGTGGTGAGGTGGGTTGGATTGTTTGAACAGAATTAACCCACAACAGCAACAACAACGACAACAAGAACAATGATTGGCTCCTTTTCCTGTGAAAATTGAATGAATGAAAGGTGATGATCATGATGAGATTCACTAATTGCATCATTGATTATTGATTGGTTTTTTCTGTTCGTTCGTTTGTTCGTCGAGGTTTGTCGAGGTTCGTGGCCGGAAAAGTTGGCGCGAACTTTGTTTTTTTGGGCAGAAGCTTTGATTTTTTTGCGCTGCAGCTAAAACAAATTACACTCTTCTCCTCACAACCAATCGTTTCGGGATCAATCAAATCAACCCTAAGCGCATTGGAAAAATTTCCGAAAGTGTTTCGGAAGACAACAACGTCGTTTCGGATAACTTGGCTTGTTCGTCGTCGTCGGAAAAAAAAGAGGACGTAGTGCGCGATCGAAGCGTCGAAAAATCATCGAAGCGTTAATTACTCTGTTTGGCGCCAACAACAACAACGACGACAACAACAACAAAAAAATAATCTCTTCAAACAAACAAAAAAAAACGATTTTGGCCAGAAATTCTGGTTGTTGTTGATGATCAAATTTTTCGTTTGTTTGATACTTTCACACACACGCAGACAATCAGCCTGTGGTGTGCCAACATTCAATTCATTTCATTTCAAATCATCAACATGTCCGTGGCCATTGTCAATGTTGTTGTCGTCGTCGTCGTCGGCGGCTGAAATGAAAATGATGGTGGCGATGATGATGATGGTTTTGCCTTGAAGGCACCCACTTCACACGCCCAAACGAGAATTATCAACATCAAGAAGAAGAAGAAGAATGTCCAACCAACCATTGATCGATCCGGGCGCCAAATAGTATCTTTTGATGGCTGCTGCTTGAGCAAAGTGAGCAAACATCAAAGATTTGTTTTCAAATCGGCCCAAAAGCCATTGTTTGCATTTGGTGCTCGCTAGCGAGAGCGAGAGAGAGAAGATGTTTCCTGTTCTGGATTCGGATTCTACGTATTTTCTCCCTACTACTACTATTCGAACGAAATTGATTGATTTTTTTATTTTTCCGTTCCGTTGTTCCACCTAGTGTGGCCCATGGCCGGATCCTGCTGGATCCTGATGAACCGGGGCCGACCGGCATGAACGCGTATATGAACCGTCCGGCTAACCAATCCGGCCCCCTTGGTCCGCTTTGGACAACAACAAACAAGCGAGCAAGCAAACATCGTCCATTGGTCCATTGGATCCATTTTCCGGTCCACACACGCTATTCACACACACATAATAAAAACAATTAGCAATCTAGCAATCCATCGAACAAACCGAACGATCACCATGGTGCATGCACACATTTTGAGACACGTGGCAAGATCCGAAAAACCCTGTGGCTCGTGTGGATCGTGGAACCACACACGTGATGGCGAGAGGCGAGAGGCTGCAGCGCAAAATCCTTTCGTTTGGACCTAGGGACTTTCGCTAGGGCTAATTTTAAATAAATATACTGGGCCCGGTGTGTGTTGGTGTGTGTGTGTGGGATCCAAGGAGAAAATGGATTCAGCGACAACAACAACAACAGTATCCGTGTATGCGGACACCGAGCGAGAGAGAGAGCCAATGAGCCATATAGCTAGTTGTTTGTCGCGTGGGGGCTCGTTTTTGGACCACGCGTGTGTATGCAACAAAGCGGAACAAAAGAGTCCAACGCAAGCACGCATCAATTGAAGTTATTGAATGACAATTTAACATTTACACATCTTCCCGTTATTTAATTCTAATCGTAGTCGTCGTCGTCTGTGGCTTGTTTTGGGTCGTGTTTGCGAAACCCTAGGAACACACACAAATCTCTAAATCAGCTTTTTTTTCCGTCGTACGAAGAGGAAGATCCAGGAACAACAACAACAAGAAGAATCCAAAGAACCGAAAGAAGAACCGAAAGCCAAAGCTGCGTGAATCACACACACACACTGTTGTACAATGGATATTGTGTTTACGGCAGCAAAGTTTTTGGTGACAGATATCCTGGCTCACACACCAACCCACATGTTTCTCGCATTCTCCCGTGTTCGCCAGTGTGTACGGATGTCGCCCAAGTGTTAACCGACGGGTTAATCCTCACGTAAAACGTTTAGCAGATTGATTCCAATCTTGCCAATTTAACCCTTGGACGACCCTCCATTTTTTCTACCTTGGAATCTACCTGCATCCATTATCATCTTATTTTTAGATCTGGATCCTTTTCCCAGATCCTTTTCAGGATTCGGAACGGATTCTTGGTTGCATCGCAATCTCTCTGTTGGTTTCGCGAAAGTAATATCGTGTTGAGCGCGCGCTGGTGTGTGCCAGGCGATTTGGTTTTCTGGTTGGTTGTTGGCAAAAAATGCTGGTGCTGGTGGTGGCGGAGTATATTCACCACACACATTTAGGTATCGGCCAAACGACCGCCTACTTGCCTCTTTATGTGTGTCTATTGCACTCACTCTCTCACTCTCACTCTCTCATACGCTCACACACGTACATACAAAGACAATGCACACAAACCAATAGCGTGTGGTGGTGTATGCGTGGTTTTCACTTCACATCACATCATCTTCAGCTTCTTCTTCATCGTCTGTCTGCCCACTATCTGTCTCTGTCTTTCTCTCTCGCTGTCTCTCGCTCTATCGTTTTTGGGTATGCATTTGGCGCAGACACATACGCATACACACACACACTGCCGCAGCATAAGCAGAATATTTTTGGGTTGACACAAGCACACGTACGGACTTCAATGGGCGATACAGTGCGAGAGTGGGAGAGACAGCAGTGAAAGAGTAGGAAGAGAGCCAACATAAATATACGGGGCGATGCAGAAAATGTGCGCGTAACACGCGTGCACATGCACATACACTTAACACACTGCGGTGTATTATTTTTTTGTGTGGATTCTCAAATTTTTGGTTTTTCTCTCGAATTCGATTTCGAATTTTTATTTGTGTCCACGGTGTGGTCCATCCGTATACTATCCGACGAAGAAGACAAGGATACTGGGCGACAGCGACCAAGAGCTAGAGAGAGAGAGAGAGAGAGGATACTACCGGATCTCTATGGAAATGATGCGGATGATGGAAAGTATCATCAACAGCAGCAGCTAGAACAGTACATCACATCATCAGCAGTTGTATGGATGCGCTTCCTTTTTTCGAAGCTTTTTTTGAAGCTTTTTCATATTCGCGCGCTTTTCTCTCTCTCTCTCGCTCTCTCGGCCTCTTGATGCCGTTTTCTACCATCATCCAGCTAGCTGTATCTTCTATATCTTTCGCTGTTGTTGGTGTGTCTCTTTTTCGTTTGATTTCTCTTTCTCTCTCTCCACGATCTGAAGCCGAAGCTCGAAGCTTGAAGCAAGACGATATTTTCGACGGCTGATGTTGCCGTGTTGTCGTCGCCGTGTTGATGTGATGCACACACACGTTGTTGGGATTGTGTTTCGCGGATTTCGGCTGCAAACACACTGTGTGGACGAGGATTGTGTGTGCCGTGTTATTTTTTGTTTCGCTGGTGCCCAGAACCAAGTGTGGATCCAAGAGAATCCATCGTGAACCAAAAAACAAAACAGAAGCCAACCAGAGCGAACCTATAGTTGTTGTATCCGTGTGTGTGTGTGTGTGTATCTTCTGGTGTGTTTTCGGTTTTTCGGTGAATATTTGGCAATATGTCCATGTTGTTAATCGCTGACATTGTATGCTGACTGCTTGACTGAGCTAGAACGTGTGTTAAAAATTTTTGAATTTTTCATGTGCGTACCGGATAAGGGGACACATCGTCACCATCGATTAATTATCGATACCATCGCGATTGTTTTCACGATTCGTCCCTCACTTTAAACATTCGAAATGGAATCTTTTTTTTTTGATAGTCGGTTGGTTGGCCAGCTTTTCGTTCCTGAAGAATTCCGCTGAATTATTTTTTTGAACAAATTGACATCAACATTGT
>JAOZJS010001105.1:0-14190 GCA_025882695.1 Amerodectes protonotaria | reverse complement strand
CGTCTTGAATGGTGTCGGTTATATGAATGAATGAAAGTATGCGTGTGTGTGCGTTCTTGTGTTACTATATTCTGGTGGCACGCATGATTCTCCTCTCTCTCACTCTCTCTCCTCACTCACTCACTTTATGCAATCCAGAATAACAGTAAAAATTCCGTACACACAGTATCCCAGTATCCATTCACACTGGTTGGTGTGTGTGTGTTGAAATACACGACAAACGGTAGAAAAACGGTAAAATGAGAGAATCATCATCATCATCAACCAAAAAAAAAACAAAAATAACGGAAAAACCATGGCTATTTGGCGTGTTAGGTAATAGATATATTGTGGGTGTTATGCACACACCCACACCCACATACACCCTTGATTCTTGTTGATAATGTTCTTGTAAATACGTGTATTTGTATGTGTATATGTGTGTATGTTTGCCAATTTTGATTTTGTTTGGCTGCTTGGTTGTTGTTGTCCTTGTTTCCCTACGAGAATCCGGGATTCTATTCACATTGGTTATCGTCAAGCGTTTCAGGTTGTGCTTGGAGCCCAACAACAACGACCAACAACCATGGCCAATTCCCGAGGCACTTGTGGGTCCATCATCCATCTCACTCTCCAACTCTGAACGAGATAGGATCGCCGCGTTAAGAGAAGGACCACCACAACGACCAAAACGCGGGAAAATAGAGAGAAGAGGCTGGCATCATCATCATTAAACATGCGAGAATTACAGCATGATGGTGGAAGACCGGGATGGTGGGCGTCTTCCCATCACGCCTATCATGATGATCATGATGATCATCATCATCATGTTATTGCCTATTTTGATGATGATAATCATGATGAAAATGGTCTGGTTTTGGGTGTGTGTGTGCGCGTTGATGGTCGTTGATGGTCGGGATACTTGAAATGTATACACACTAACATGCATGCATCTGGGTTTTCAATCAGGGATTCTTCGTCTCCTCCGTCTTCATGGCGGATATTGGTTCTTCATCTTCATCTTCATCTTCATGTTGTTGTTGTTTCATCATCAATTATATAATTGACTTTATAGATCCATCCAGATGTTGTGTGCCAAGTTTTTTTCTTCTTCTTCGTCGCCGTTGTTATAATAATAATAATAATAATCATTATTATGGCTCGAGAGAGCGAGCAAATGCGAGAGAAATTCCTTGGAGATCCATTATTCAACACCAGGCAGGCAGGCCATACTAACCGATTTATCACACAACAACATTCCCCAATTGTTTATATTATATAATAACCGCATAGACACACACACACACACAAATGCACCCATATGCACCAGAAAAACCCTGAAGTAGGATATCAAGATTCTGACGCCTCCAGACTGTTCGGCTTCAGTGTATGTATGTGTGGTGTGTCTTGATTATCCTGGCAACCATCTTGATTGATTGGTCAACACACACACACACACAGAAACGACGGGAAGAGAAGAGAAGACGAGCAACAATAACAATACAACAACAATAACGACAACAACAAAAACAAAAACAATGGTTGCTGGTGGTTTGCGGTTCTGGTTTCCAGCCTCGCTGGTATATTCTCGGCACCATCCTCTTTAAAGAGTGAAAAATGAAGACAAAGTAACCATCCGGGTATAATAAATATTGGCCGGGAAAACCCCTGGCGAATCCTGGGTTCAAAAACAAATCTAGGATTCTGGATCCAGGATCCAGGATCGCAGAAGAAGATGGTGGTTTTTGTTTTAACCAGAGAAAAAAAACAAAAATCGATCGCAAATGCAAAATAAGCACAAAAGAAGAGCTTTCTACTGTCCCCTTGTTGTTGTCTTACTGTCTCGGGACGGGCATCCGGAATCCTGAATCCTGAATTCTGAATCCTGAATCTTTGAATGCAATGAAAACCTATTATCCCAATATATGCATAACCATAGCAATGTGTGTACGATGATATTCGAATCAAACAAATTGGAAAGCGCCTTGTGGTTTTCGGGTGGGGGAGGGATTTCTGTGGGGTTTCAATTTGTGAACTTTTTGGTTTTAGATCAAACACACACACACACACACACACAAAAACGGAAGCGAAAAACTTTGCCTCTGCAAACACGATATATATCAAAAACAAGTAACCTTTCAGCACACACACACACACACACAGGTTCAGCACTTTGTGTAATGGAATACCACCACACAGAAGAAGAAGAAGGAGAGAGAAAAGATGAAAATCAAACAAAAAAAAAGTATATTTCAAACAAAACACCAGGGAAACACGAAGAGTACGAGAAGAAGAATATCTTTCAAAAAAAAGTCAAACAGATGCCACAATCCCCTCGGCCGAACGCTCGGAAGAATTGGACCAATTTCTTGTGTTGTTTTTTTTTCAAATATTTTACCACCAACAACAACAACGACGACAACGACAAAACACCAAATGTGGATTGGCATGAAAATTTCACCTAGATCTCTTTCTCTCTCTTTCTCTCTCTGGTGATGAAACTCGAGGGTTAAACAAACAGAGAGACACAGAAAGAGCGCGAAAGCGAGAGAAAGAAATGTCGAATATAATTTCGACACACCACACACACACAATCAGCAACATCAGCAACCCGAAAAAAAGGAAATTTCCTCCGGGAATATCCTCCATGGTTAGGTCCTTCTATTGGAACGTCGGAACAAAACCAACATCATCATCATATTTGTCATCAAAATATTATAAAAAAAAATAAAAAAAAATCCAAATTGATTCAAGAATTCAAGTGAAATCAACCAGAATTGTAACGGTTTCCAATTTTCTTCTGGTTTGTCGCGCCGAACCACCGCACACGCCGCCTCTTTTGGGCGTGTTGGTTGTGAGTCTGTGTGTGTGTTCGTGTGTCTGTTCGCTTGACGACTCAAGTATGAAACAGCCTGATTGGCTATTGGCTTCCCTCTCTCTACCTCTCACTCTCTCGCTCTGTTACCAGTATCGATAATGTCCTTTCACATTGGCTTTACAAACTTATCGAAAAAGGGGCTGAACCACCGCTGATTGAACCGCACACACACACACACACACAAGCACGCGTTGGCAGGCCCATTTGCCCATTGTGGTGGGCGTGGTCCTAACGCGTGATTGGTGGCCGAGTGCGAACGCGCTGCGCTCACACTGCTGTGCGTAGATGTACGTTCACAAATGATGTTTCCGATGTTGGCGTTGGCGGACCAGAAAAGAAAAAATTGGGTTTTTTACCTGGTGGAAATCTACCTGTAATTTTTTTGTGTGTGTATTTGATCAAAACAAACTTTTAGATTCACCTGGACATCCAAAATGTTAAACAGACACTGGTACTGATACTAATGGCAATGATCTAAATCGGTTTCTGTTTTTTGCTTTGCTTTTATTACCTGACAACGGGCATCGAGGAGAAAATATTCTACACGCACACACACGCACACAGAGAGAGATACAGACGCCAATAAATCGACTACGGGAACACCCCCTTGCACACGCCCATACAAAGCCACACACACACGTACACGTACGTTTAATCAGGCAGTATTTTTTGCACTGCATAACACAAAGAAAAAATGTATGTTATAAATGATGATGATGATGATGTTCGAATTCAACGGAATAATCGCCTCTGCCGCCGGTTAGCCGGTTGTGATGATAAAACCGAGAAAACCAAAACCAAAAAAATTGAGAGCAAGGAATGGTTAATTGGTTCAACAACAAAATCACGTGGACATAAAGTGTTATGAACAGGTGGAAAAAAAATCCATGGCCAGCAAATTGAGGATCCCAAATAGTAGAGATATTACCTGACAAAAGACTTGCTGATAGATTACCTGCAAACATTGAAACACGTACACCGGTAACGATGCTCGGTCGGTTTTTTTAGGTTTCGTAAGAAATGCCAATCTGCTACATCTTTTTTATATGATGATTATTAGCATTATTAGTAGTATCAGTAACCTTTACGGTTGTAACCTTTTTTTTCGGAGTCTCTCGGAGTATAAAAATCCACCAAACTTTCGTTGGTGGTTCCATCCATCCATCAATCATCACCATTATCATCATCCTAACCATCATCATCACCAGATCTGCGCTGAGCTGGAAATTGAACGAAAAAAATGAACAATATTAACCGTGGTTGTCGATGTTGTTGTTGGCCATTGTGGTCGTTGTTGTCGTTGTTGTTGTTGTCGTGGATCGTGGTGAACCAAGCCCAAGGTAATCCAACCAGCAAACCCCGTTTTCCTCGTGATGATGATGCTAAAATGAATTTTAGCAATCATAAATTGGTTCGAATAGTGGCCAAAAATGATGTTCAATTGAAAAAGCTTGGTGATTTGGAAGAATTTTTCGAGGTATTTTTCAAACAGGCGCCCCCTGTCTTGGAACAAAAATTTGAGAATAAATTTGAATTTACCGCCCTTCTCTGTCTCTGTCTCTCTCTCTCACACTCGCTCTCCGCAAATGGATAGATGGATTTTTGGGGTCCCAAACGCGTATCGCAGCCAGTGTTGACAGTGGTGGATCAACATCGTGCAGGATTTTTATCAAAATTAAACGAATCCAGGATCAAATATGAAATTTTAAGCAATAATTTTCAACAATTGGTGGACCAGGAACAGGCCAACATGCACAAGGCTCGTTTTTCTCGGTTTAGCGATGATGATTTTGACTATAAAAACTATCATAAGCTGGAAGAAATCCAGGATCATCTCAAAGACCTGGTGTCCAAAAGTTAGTGGATTGATGGTTTTCGATTTATGATTACCGTTATTATTATTATTATTATTACATAATTATGGTTTGAAACAAACAAACAAAATTTAGGTTCGGGTAATGCAACAATTATGACCGTGGGTGAATCATTCGAAAATAGAGAAATAATAGCAATCAAGATTGGTAGCAATGAAAATCCGGTAATTATGATTGAATGTGGAATACATTCACGTGAATGGATTTCGGTCGCTTTCGGTACATGGCTTGCCGGTAGTTTGCTCAACGACAAAACCATTGCTGCATATGCTGAACAATTTCAATTCATAATCGTGCCGGTGTTGAATGTTGATGGATATGTTTACACCCATACCAATAATCGATTGTGGCGTAAAACTAGATCCAGACGATCGGGCACTACCTGTGTTGGCGCCGATCCTAATAGAAAGTAAGTTTTCTCGGTCTTTTTATGCGCATTTATGGAACCACCACCATTAATTGATTCGATATTTTGCACAACGACAAAACATAGTTGGGACAGTGCTTGGTGTGAGCAAGGTTCGTCGAAAAATCCTTGTTCAGAAATTTATTGCGGTAAATCACCATTCTCCGAGAAGGAAGCAGTAGTGATGAAAAATTTGATCGAAAGTGAACAAGATAACATTGTCGCTTATTTTGCCGTTCATAGCTATAGCCAATTGTGGATGTATCCGTATGGTTATAAAAAGGATCTTCCGGAGAACGCCGATGAATTGGTAAGTCGTTGATGGTCATTGATCGTTTGATTGCTCTCGATTCTATTGATCACTATTGTTTGTTCCTGTTTTGTTTTTTGTTTTTGGTTCCGTTGTTCGATCCGGTTGGCCAACAGGAAAGCTATTCAAAAGCAGCCGTGAATGCACTCAAATCTGTTTATGGAACAGAATACATAGCAGGACCGATTGCGACAACCATTTGTATGTGATACTTTTGTTTTTGTTTTGTCGCAAATCTTATAGCCTATAATCTGTTTTTTCGTTTACTGTAGATCCAGCATCAGGTTCAAGCATTGATTATGCCTACGACAACCTAGACGTAACCGTTGCATTCGCATTGGAACTTCGGGATAAAGGAGAATATGGTTTCCAATTGCCAGCATCGCAGATTGAACCAACATGCATTGAAACCTGGGCCGGTATGGCGGCCATCATTGATCAGCTCGATTCTGATTAATCTTCAATGATGCTAATTGAATTGAATTGAATTGAATTTTGCGCGCAAAAAAAAAGAATTATATCAAAATTATCAAATGAAATTAAAACATCCAACAAGTTTTTTTTTGCCAAATAAAACTGCCATCCAGTGGACAGAGATACAATGATTTTTGAACATGTGGCTGAATGCACACCATAACGAGCCTGTTGAGTGGAAATGTACGGTCGCTTCTTTGGCCAATGCTTCGGATTGAATCCGCTTGAGCACGCCACACGTGAGCATGTTTACTCTTCGTGTTCTTTGTTCTAGTGAGCAGTAGTGAAATTCTGCAAGTAAACAATTTTCTAGAATTGATAAAATCATCGAAAATTTTGGTATTATTTTTAACGACTGTGGTATCCAAGCTAAAAGTGATCATCTTAAACAAAAGGTATGCATGGTTTCTAAAATGAAAGCTAAATATTGATAGAATTCGGGTTTTGTTTTTTGAAGAATTTTATCCAACTGAAATAACAATGGATGAAAGTATACAAAGGAAAATAAGCGAACTTATAGATAAATGTGTGTTTGATAAAGATGGCAATGCGACTGATCGTCGCGATGAAGTATTATCATTGATCAGCACATCGTTTCCTGATATACAATTTCTGAAGATCAATAATACGGTTCTTTTCGAAAATGTTCGAGTAGAACATGTAGATAACGATAATTTCCTTGATGAAAATCAGCAAAATATTCTCAATGATATAAAGTCAATGGCGCCTGTTGAATGTATCCTCAAATTCTGCCTTAAAGATTCAGACAATGTTGAAGCCATTGATAATGCTTGTATTGTCTTAAAAATTGTTCTAACCGAAGAATTCCCGCTTCAAAAACCATTGCTCAGTATTCTTTCAACTGAAAATTTGTGCGGAGAGGAGATAAATCAATTTCAAGAATTTTTGGACAGTTATTTTGAAACCAATGCACATTCTCATGGTTTATTCGATTTCTTATATGATCTAAACAAAAGCAAAAGTGATGTTAGCAAAACTATTTCTGGTGATATGGCAATGTGCAAAATATCCGATGATGGTCGGTTTTATCAACGAAGGATTACTTCCGATGAGCCTAAATCAATTTTTAATGATCGAAGATCATCTTTGGATAAAATGATACGAGTGGTTATTGGTGAAGACGAAGATTCTGATTTTTGCCTGCCAATCAATATAATGCAAAAATATTCATTTATATCGAACCAATCGTTTGCTGTGTATGAGCTTAAATTGTTCGAGCCATCATTCAAACAGTTCTATCACAAATATGGGCCCATAGTCTTTTCATCTAATGTGATCGAATACAAAGCTTTCAACTTGTCGCATCAAAATTCTTCAGAAATACAATTTTTTCGTGTGACTGTTTATGAATTTGAACTATCACCGTTTCGTGATAAATTTCGGGATGTTTATGATGAAGTTGAACCTATCATTATAGTTAAATTGAGACTGTTGAACAATTTTAAACCAGTTAAAAAAGAAAAACTTTCTCAATATATTCATATCGAATCTACCCCTACAAATGATCATTGTTTTAGATTGATAGCAGTTAAAGAAAGTTTTCCGACTAACCAAAATGGCGTCAACTACTATCCATTTGAGGAATTCATCCAAATTTCTTCTATTGGAAAGAAACAATCTAATAACCGTATGATCACAAATTATTTGATAAATATGTTTGATTTATTGAGTACGATCCACAAAGATGATTTGTTTCATGGTGATTTTGATGTCAAAAAAATATTTCTGACAAACAATGAAGAAGTTTTATTGTATGATTCCTATTATGATACATTTATGGCCAACTTAATTCCATCAATCATAAAACAAACAGTCAATGTGACCGATCCGAAAACAATCAAATATAATGGCAAACAGTATTTAGATTTTACCCAACTTACTGCAGAAATGATGTCCAATGATATTTTCAATTTTGGACTATTCATGTACTTTCTATTCAGTGATGTTTCAAATTCAATGCCAAATTTTGATCTTTTCCGAAGCGAATATCGCAATCAGGAAGATATGAGAACCATCTTTAAAGGGATCAACCTAATCCAAAATCCGGATCTGAGACAATTGATCAGATCTTGCTTAGTATTAGACGAAGAGTGTCGTCCGAAGAGAATGGAAGCTATCGCCGGTTATCGTGATGGCTTATTAAAAGCTAAAACCAATGTGGCTACAAGCGAAGATGATATAGAAAATTTAGAATTTTTAGATACAGTCGATGAAAAATATTTTCCTCGATTACAAAGAGAATTTCGTATTATATCAATTTTAGGACAAGGTAATTATAACTTAATAACGTGTTTTATTTTCGCTAACAAATTTCTTTAATGCTTTTTTTTCTGAATCAAGGTGGATTTGGCACTGTCATCAAAGCCCATCGTCCAATTGATGGCAAATCAGCCTTATACGCAATTAAAGTATGCATACTCAAACGACACAGGCTTCAAGCTAGTATACTTGAAACACGTTTTCTATCCCAACTAAACCATCAAAACGTTGTTCGTTATTATAGCTGTTGGTTTGAAAATAAAAAGAATGTTGATGATTTTATCGAAAGACCATCATCTCACGTTGAAACCATAGAATCCACTCCTAGTTCCGAATCAAACGATATAGTAACCATCGATTCACAGAACCACTTGAACTTTGATATGAACGTTCTATGTATTCAAATGGAACTTTGCGAAAGCACCACACTTGCATCATATGTAACTCCATTTTTAACCAATAAGGAGTCATTGGAGTTGCCGAAACCGAAAGAAAAAATCTTTTGCGACATCGTGAGCGGTTTAGCTTATATTCATGAGCATACGATTATTCATCGTGATCTAAAACCACAAAACATCCTGTTTGGTTTGAATGGCAACGAAATTGTAGCGAAAATAGGAGACTTCGGCCTTTCATGTTTGTGTGATACATCAGATTTAGACGAAAGCACGAAGGTTACAAAGAAAAAGCAAAGTTATGATATGGGTTCTCTTTACTATACAGCGCCGGAAACCCATAAAAAGACTTTTTTTAATGCAAAATGCGAAATCAGAGGCTTCATTTCCGACCAACCATACACTACTAAAGTGGATATATATTCGTTGGGAATCATATATTTTGAATTATGTTACCCTGTTTATACCGGATCTGAACGAGTGGAAGTATTGACGGCGATTCGTCAAAAACAGCCGGAATTTCCTCCAGATTTTAACAATCGTTCCAGTCAAAAAGACAGACAATTGATCTCTAAATTATTGAAATTTGACCCAGAACATCGCCCAACAGCGATGGAACTGAAATATTTCTTCGTCGACCATCCTGGCGAAAAACAAATTGATGAGGAAATTATAAAAAAAATAACATCGGTTCCAATTCTATTGCAATTGATGGTCAAAAATATATTCGAAGAAAAGCCATCACTGTCGAAATCGTTCATAGACTCGCGCTATGATTCGTTAAAACATGATCTTCAAATAGGTGTGACACACCTGAAAGAAAACTATTATACGAAGATTTGGAAGATCAATCTGGCAAGATCATACGCCCGGGTAGTGGCAGGCTTTTACAGCGCTGACGACACTCCATTCCCCAGCCTCATTCCGAAAATTCAGCTTGAGGGAAAAAATGAACACTTGAAAATGGGCACAAGGTTCAATCGTTATTTGTGCGACGAGAATGGCATAGTGGTAACATTGCCATACCATGTCAGAGTGCATCTGGCCAACTATGTCGCCAAAGCCACCCAGCATTGCTTGTTCTTGCGAAGATCAAGCATAGATAAATGCTTCATTCAAATCATGGATCCCTACAGTACGCAGGAACTTCATGAAATTACTTTCGATTTAATTTGGCCCAAAGATTGGAGCGATGAAGCTAATCAAATTTTACCGTTTTGTGAAATTTTGGGATTCGCATATCATTTAATCGTATACTTTGTATTGTTCTCCAATGCCAGTATTGATTCTTCAATCTCGAGCGCTGATTCTGTTGAAAATTCTCCGACAACATCCGGAACTCACATATTGTTTTTCATTACCAACATGACCATATTGCGAGCAGTGTTAGATTTTCTTCATCTATCAACCACGGAAACAATGAAAATCATCCATTTGTTGGCTGAGAACGATGTTCAACTATTAAAACAAGATTATTTCAAATTTCGCCGCGACTTTCAAGTTGTCCTGCAACAAGTTTCAGAGTCGAAAATGCAGTGCATTTTTGATTTAATCAAAATCATTGATTCGGACGCGAATTGTTTTTTAGAATCCATCAGCAAAGCGTTGATGAAAGTTTCAAAAAAGAATTTAGTTAATAAGTTTATCAAGAAGATTTCGCCATTTTGTGATGAGATGGTCCAGATTGTCAATCTAACTCGCGCTACATATTTCGAGTTTTGTCCCAAAACCACAAAAAATTCGGATGAAGATTTGGTGGAATTCGTGTATAGTTTTAGCTTCATTTCCAAAGATTCGTTTTTTTACAACCATCTGTTGATTAATGTTGGAATCAAAAAATACGGACAAGAACCGATTATCATTGGATATGGTGGAAGATATGATAATTTGATCCGAAACTTTGCCAAAAAAGAGCATAAACCATCTACAGCTATGAAAAAAGATGGTCCTCACATTTTTTCTGCCTCAAGAAATGGGATCGGAATCAGTTTTGATCTGAATGATTTGTGCAATTTGATCCCCAACAACACTGGATTGAATCAAATAGAAGATTTCAACATGGATTTCATTAACAGTTGTAGAAAATATATGGACAATCAAATTGAAGCTATATTTCCAATAGCCAAATCGTCTAATAGTATGGCAGCATTAGATATAATGATTTGTTCATCTGTTGTGGATAATGCGAATATTAGGCAGCTTATGCCGGTTTGTTCATTGGCCAATGAGCTACGCAAGAATGGCCTCCGTGTGGCGGTGTTGCCCGAGGTTGCTCATAAAGATTTAATAAAAATCAAATCCGATAAAATATCCACTAGTCGTTTGAATTGGTGTTTGCAGCAGAATATGCAATGGTTCATCGCAATCGAAACATGTAGCCCATATGCATGCTATTGTTTTCAGCGTGTTGAAAATTTTTCAAACGCTTGTGATAATAATAATAATGATTGGAAGGAAAATTGGATTTTAAAAGAATTTGATGAATATGAAAAAATGTACAATTATCTATTCGAAAAGCTCTCCATTGTGATGAAACGTGATAACTTTGTGGAAAAACGTATTTGTTCGCCCGGAAGTCGCAGTAGCAGCGTTGTTGATCATCGTTTCAGCGATACGACACAATGTGATTATTCAAAATTCAATATTGAAATATGGGATGAATTATGTTCACCAATGAAAATACAGGATCGTATCCGTTATCAAGAAGGGTTACAAAATGAACTGAAACGTATGACGTTTTTGAATTTGGCCAACATGGATGGTAACCTAAAAATAATGGCTATCAACATACCTACATCGGTGATACGGGCCATTGCCGACTCCATCCAATTATCTAAACTACAACAAATTTGTCCAGTAATGAGTCCTAGAAACAATCAAAAGATCAAACGTTTGGTCCACAGTTTTGTTGAAAACATTGTTGCAAAAAATCGTGATATGTCTGAATATCGTGCTCAAATAGAAAAGTGCCTTACCGAATCTTGTAATTTCTTTGCCGATAAATTTCTGGAATCGACCAACAAACACGTCGCATTGATACTGTTTCCGCTTTCATCCATTGACCAATATCGTATCATAATTGCTTGATCAATCCATCCATCGATCCAAGATATGCTGGAGTGTAAACCATTTCGTGCCTTTTCCTGAAGTTGAATTTTTTTACTGAAGTCCCCATGTTCCAAGACTCCTGGAGTTCCGAGATTCTCTCTCTCCACCAGGCCGAACCGATTCTAATTCCATATTTTTTTTATTTACCGTTATTGTGGCTTTAATTTTTTTTATATTTAAATTTTCTCATTTTTCAGTTTTTATTTTTCTGCTGGAAAACTTGTCTTTCCACTTGTTCCTGCCTTGTTTTATCTTTCACTATTTAACCTTTTTTCCAACCATTGTTTGTATTTATGTGCCACTAAAAAAACATAATAATATTCATCCCATGACACACCCACGTCAGCGGCAGCAACCATACAAAAATCGCTATCCGCCCAAATAGTGAGAATATACTAGTGTTCCTGTTTTCGTTTCGTTTCGTTTCGTTCATTCGTGCCACTCTGACCACCAGAATTGATTTTCTCTCTCTGGTTTTCGTCAACTTCCATTTTTTTCAACTATTCAACTATTATTACCATTTGTGCCATTTTGGGATCGACACTGAATATAGTGATGGACACCAAACAAACAAACAAACAAAAAAAAAAGAAGAAATATTTTTGCTGCTGCTGGAAGCGATACAAGATTCCCTCACACACACACATATCCTGAATATCATATCATTTTAATACTAATACCAATAATAATCATAATAATAATGATGATCATCATGATCATGATCATCATCGTCATAATAAAAAGCATAATAATATTATAATAATAAAGGTTTTTCTTTTGGCTAAACACACACACCCCCACACACACACAACGCATTCTAAGCAGAATATCATCGGTGAGCGATGATCGGTGGTTCGTTCGTTTGTTCGTTCGTTTATCATCAAATAATAAAAATGTCTTCTGTCGCCCTCGATCGCTCCCTTCAATTTTTAGTATTTCTATTTCTTGGTTGGTTGTATCGGTTGATCGTGTTCTTCTTCTTCTTCGTTTTTTTGGGGTATATTGGCTATGTGATGTGTTTATACGTGTGTATATGCGTGTATGTTTGTTTTTGGCAAGCAATCCAGGGGGAGTGAGAGAGAGAGAGAGAGAGAGAGAAAGAGAGAACAAAAAAATTAGATCAACTAAAACGACAAGAACCCAAGCGATTTATTGTGTGTGTGTCTGTGTGTCGACAACGACGACGACGAAGATGATGATGATGATGACGTCAATCGTCGTCGTCGTCGTTTTGTTCCTTTTGTTTCATGTGTGTGTGTATGTGTGTGTATGTAGCTGATCAAGAACAACTTCCTATTGTATGTCGGTAACGATAACAACACACACACACACAAATGTTTAATAATAATAATATTAAAATATCACAAACACAGTGTAACACCCACCGACCAAACAAACGCCCACATTTTTAAATTAACACACACAAGCGCACACTGTGATAATATCCTAATCATAAAATCATAATTCATGTGAGGGGGGAATAATATTTTTTTAAAAATGGGGGGCGGAATTGAGCTCCCCGCCCCGTCCCCTCCCTTCCAGCGAATTTGGATCGCGGATCCGAAACAAAAAAAGAATCCAAGGCCAAGATGATAAGCCAGGATTTGGTTGGCCCAAAACCACCACCACCAACACCAACGTCAACATTGTCATCACGTGATAAGAGCATTTGACATGTTTAATCCGTTTTTCTATTTTTTCTGGCCTGATCCGTTGGGCGAAATTCTTAAAGCCGCAAATACAAACACACACGCAAGCACAAATAAACACGCAGAAAGGAACCAAGGCTAGATGATTGGTCGGTTGGTTGGTTGGCTGGATTGGATGTTCACGCCTCTCACTCTTTGGTGTTCTCATGTATTTTACAGCAAAGCATCGTTGTTGTCTGATTGGCCAGTAGTCGATCCGCCTCTATCAATAGGACTGTGGGTGTTTGGGCGTGGCTATGTATGTGTGTGTGTGCGCGCTGCTGAAACAATGAACTTTACTAGTGTACGTTTGCCACATCCCATCGCATCAAGATTATAAGTTCATCTCTAACGTCGTTGCCTGATGTGGGTTGGTACTTGATTTGTTTTTTTTAAATCGTTGGTCGCTGTGTGATAGAGCTTGCGTGTATGTGTGTGTGCGTATGTCCATCCCCTCAAGGAATGATTCATCTAGCAAGGGGAGGCGGATGATTAGATGAGCAGAAGCTGAATCTGCGTCAATCCGCAACAGGCCAAAACCATCAATTTATACGATGAAAGTAATGAAGCATTGAATGTGATTGATGATTGGTGGAAAGCTTGACAACCTTGTTCGAATCTCTTCGTATGTTGGTTTCTTCATCTTCTTCTCATCATCATCATCATCATCTCATCTCGTTTCGCTTTGTTTCCGTGTAGAATCCACTGTGTGCGATAATGTTGGTATTTTAGTACTTTTGTCATTGAATGATGATGATGGTAAAGTAACGAAATGAAATGAAAAATTTGAAAAAAACA
>JAOZJS010001104.1:0-14195 GCA_025882695.1 Amerodectes protonotaria | reverse complement strand
TTGTTTGTTTGTTTGTTCGTCGTTCGTAGGTCGGTTGTGTATGTCCTTGTGTGTCTTGTGATCCAATTGGTGTGTTTGTATGTGTGTGTTCTGTTCTCGTCTCTTGTCGGTTGAACCAACAAGCGAGAATGATGTTCCAGACACACCACAATATAATCTCATTTTAAATATCAAAATTTGCAAATAATCCTAATGCTTTAGGACCGACAGTGGAGAGCAACCACCACCGCCACCAAGCGCATTTTCAGCTAAACAGGAGAAGAAGCTATAAAACTTCTCTCTGATTGGTCCAATGTGCTGATGTGACATGATGACGAGACATACTATAAACAGTAGAAGAGGAGGTGCATTCCTCTCTCTCTCGCTCTGATTGGTCCAGTGGTGATGATTTGACATGATGACGAGACGAACTATAAACAGCAGAAGAAAGGCCAACAGCTTTAACACCAGCAGCAGTAGTACTGTGTGTGTGTGTGTCTGTGTGCATTTGTTTGACCGGCCTATAACAACCGGTTTCTCCTCTCTCTGATTGGTCCAGTTGTGATGATTTGACATGATGACGAGACGTACTATAAACAGCAGAAGAAAGGCCAACAGCTTTAACACCAGCAGCAGTAGTACTGTGTGTGTCTGTGTGTAGATGTTTGACCGGCCTATAACAACCGGTTTCTCCTCTCTCTGATTGGTCCAGTGGTGATGATTTGACATGATGACGACAGACACACTATAAACAGCAGAAGAAGGAGGAGGAGGGGTATATCTTGTCTGCTGTTCGCAGAGAAATGTCCTGTCGTAAGTCTACACATTCTATGCACTGCACTGCACTTTTAGTGTGTGAGAGCCCGCCCCAAATTTTTTTTTTTGACAATTTCAATTGGCTCGTTCTCGTTCATCATCAAAAAATAAAAAGGTTGCTCACTTCTGCTTTTGATGATGATGATCGAGATCGAAATTCGAAATTTGAAATTCGAAATCGAATGTTAAGCCATTATGTAATGATGAAAACAAATTTTCAAACAAAAAAAAAATTAAAACCAAAATCAAAAACCAGAACCGAAACCCAGGATAATATTAAAGTAATACGCCACGCCCCTGTGACGCCCATGACGCCCGTCAAATGACGAGAGCATCAATCAAAAAAAATTTCCCGGGCCAAAAGCCAATGGCAATCAATGGGCGCCACCAGATTTTCGGCTTGCTGGTTTCCAGTAGTATGGAATCCATCCAGCCATCCAGCCAGCCAGCATTCTGGCTTTGGCAAGATAATCTTCATCCGTGTGTGTGTGTGTGTGCACTATACAATGGCGCCTGGATTTCCAGAGTGTGGTTGTATCAATTTCAATTTTGTCCGTAGCCACCAATATTTATTTGAATCGCCCTCCTGGTGGTGGTATTGCGGTGTAGGCGGGGTGGCGTTTGCACCAACGGTGCGGTGTCCCAATCTAACCTTATGATTCCATTTGGCTTGATTTCAATTCTCTCCATGTGGGTGTGGGTGTGATGTTGTTGTTTTTGTTTATTCCCGGTTTGAAAAAAAATTCAACCAAAACAGCCTAACCTAAAATAAAGATTCGAAATTTTCACCTCCCCTCCAGCCTGCCTCCCCTATCCCCATTTCAGGTTACGTTTGTTCGCTTCCTATTTGCGTCTCTCTCTCTCTCTCTCTGCGTGTGTGTGTGAGGTTCACATCAATTGTTTCAGGCATTCTGTTTGGTACCTCGCACATAGTAAATAAACCGAAAACACACGCACACATTGCAGGAACAGGAACAACAACAAAAAAAGTTAGTTTGTCGCACGGATAAGAGTTAGGTTGCGTGCAAGTGTATGTGTTCGCGCGTTAGGTTGGCTTGGCTTGGCTTGCCCGAATTGGTCGTACGGCTTGTATTTTGTTGTATTTGTATTTGTTTGTTTGTGAATGTGGATTCTCAGAAAACTAACTCCACTGACTGTGTATCTCAATTGTATCATATTCTTCTTCTTCTGATGGCGCCCGAAAACCCGAAATATTGTTGCCGAGTTGTGTGTGTGTTCATTATTTATCAGTGCTATCAGACATCCTGGATGGCTCCCTGGTTTTTCTCTCGCTCGCTCTTGCATTCTCTATCTGGTCGGTGTATTCTTCCTGGAAGCGTTATTGTTCATTCTGGTTGTTTTCAATATTCTTGCGGTTCCTTTCTCTTTCATCATCATCATCATCATCCCGAAGCATCGTTTTCCGAATAATGACAACAACAACAACAAAGACACCAAACACCACTGCGCATCCAGCACTGGTATCCAAAGGAGAGAGAGAGAGAGAGAGGCGGGGCTTCACAATCCAGACAGACTGATGATAGGTCCACCTTGGCCCTGCCTTCTTTCATACGCTCCGCCCCTTCCCGGAGCCGTTCATAAATACCAGTACACCCAAAAACAGGAAACGAAAATAAAATACAAACAGGCGATTCTCAGGCGTCTGGACACCAGCCATTCATTCCAGATGATGATGATGATGATGGGATTCTCCATCCAGTCTGTGTGTTCCAGATTGGCTGGCTGGCTGGATGGCAACAGCAACAGCAGCAGAATTTTCCAGAATTATAATAGGGAGGAGAGAGCGAGAGTGGGTGTGTAGGTGGGTGTGTGCTCCCAGATATGATTAGATGGAATTTATGCATTTTGTGTGCATTTAAAAAAAATGGAACACAAAATGGAACGAAACGAAACGAAATAATAGTGCCGAATTCGTTTGGTTCGTTTTAGAATTCTAAAAATAAAATGAAAAAAATCTCAACCTAACCGCCGTTTGCTTCGATGATAATAACATACGTGTGCAACCATTCCCATTAAATGATGTCTGTCTTCCAGCCAGTGTGTGTGTGTGTGTGTGTGTTCCACATATACAACCAAAATTTGTGGCACGGCGAACAGAAGAGAAGAAGAGAAACATATTGAAGATTCTTCTTCGTCGTCTTCTGGTTGTCCCGTAATTCACCAAAATGGATGTGTGCCTGATTTCAGGCTACAAAACAGAAGCTGGCTACAGTAACACACACACATAGAGCGGCTAGTTAGTTAGTCGGGTTCCAAGAACGATTTTGGATCGGTTCCAGATTTTTCTTCTTCTTCGTCTTCACTAGTAGTATATAGTGTAGGCCCGAGAGCGAGACAGAGGGACAGCGAAAATCTTGATCATCATCATCATCATCATCAATGGTCATTGGAGCCTAAAGAGTGTGGTAGCGGTGTGGTTGATGGGGATTCTGGTGGCCAGGATTCTGGGCCTTCGCGTGGATTCTAGGATTCTGACGCCGATGACGACAAAGTTGGCGTGTGTGTCCCAGAAATCAATTCATCAACCAAAAACGAATCCATCTCTTCAGTGAAGAATCTTGGCGTCCCGATTCCCGCCCTCCCCGCCCCGCCCCCTCACTCCCACGCTGGTTGGATGGATTCAAGGATGAAACTTTTTTTCTAACCAACAATCCGGAAACCGGAATCCGGCTGGCCGGATTCTAAGGAACTAACTTATAATGATGATGATGGACCAAACCATAAACCAGAGTCCATCAAGTGCTCCCCAAAACTTGTCGCGTGATGGTCTCAATTTGTTTGTCGCGCCCACACGCATCCACGCCCACACACACTTGCACCCGGGGATACGCCAGACCAAATGCACGCCCCTGAAGAATCCCAAAGAATCCAGAAAACTTAACTCTCTCTCGCGCTGCTCCCGCGTATCGGCAAACATCCATTTTTTGTTCGCTTTCAAAAAAATAATATTCCAGACACCAAGGATTCCAGTGGCAACCAGAAATAGAATGGATGGGGATTCTGGTTATCTTGGATCTTATTTTTTTTCTTGAAAAAAAAATAATAACAACAACAACAGCAGAGAATCCCCAGAATCCACAGAATCCATCCATCCATTCTTTACACTGGTTTCTGAAATGTGGACTTAAATTGGTCTGGGGTACGAGGAGTGTGGGTACACACACCATAAGTATGGATTCAGTGTGTGTGTGCGTGTGGGCGTTATAAAAGAGAGGCGAAAATGAAGAAGAAGAAGATGAAGATGAAGAAAACTAGGGCTCTCATCCTCCAGCGAAATGGAACAAGGGAGCCAGAACCAGGGAGCCAGGGAGCCAAGGAGCCAGGGAGCCAGCTATTCATTCATGCATTCAATCATTTTCATTTAGTGTATTTTTTTCTCACACAACATGGATTCATTCATATATTCTACAAACACACCAGCATCGGAAATTCTTCCCGTTTTCGCCCGATTCTCGATTCCCGAGTTCTTCTTGTTCGCCGTCTAAACGTCCGTCATTACGGTTAATGCTTCTTCTGCTGTTTGGGCCAAGCGCACGATATACAACGATGTCTCTGTACACTGTGTGTTTAGCTCGTATATATATAGAATCGGGATTGTCGGTATTGTCGGTGTGGACACACATCCTACCATCACTGCTGGCATTCCGGCATACCATCGCCATTGGGGTATGTATATCGAGCGCGCGGTACCCCAATATTGTTGTTGTTGTCGTTGTCGTCGTTGTTGGTGATACGGACAGTTACATCTATGTTTTTCTTTCTTCGTTCTTCAGCTCTGGTCTCTGGGCTCAGCATCATCAACATCGTGGTGGTTATATAAAAAGTATATGTGTGGTGGTTCGTTGATTTGTTTCGAGCCGCCGTCGAGTTGTGCGTCGTTGTGCTGCGTTCGCTGCGTGTGATACACTTTGCTGTTGTTATATTCGGTTATCTGCAGAACACACCAAACACAGGCTCCAAGAACAAAACCTTTAAGAAAGAAAGAAAGAAAGAAAGAAAATGAAAATGAAAAACGAACGAGAATAAAGCTTCGAAAAAAAAAGAAGAATAATAGAAGCCAACCAACCAACCAGACAGCCAGCCAGCTAGCCAAATAGTGGTTCGGAATATTCTTCGTCTTCGTCTTCGTCTTCTTCTTCCAATCGGCTGGGGAAGAGGTTGATCAAGATCGTGGATGGGAAAGCCGATCGTCCGATAAACGCGGGCCCCGATTGATCCATTCCATCATCAGCTCCATCATCCATCATGCCAATCACCTAGTTTTCTCTTATTTAGTCACAAAACAACATTCTTCGAAACCTAACGCACACACCACCACCACGACCAATTCGACGAAAACTGGCGACGACGGTACACATGTTCGAAAAACGAAAAAAAGAATCAAAACGAATTGAAACGAAACGAACCTTTTTTTGTCGAGACGACGATTCCGGACGATTTGATGATGTTGTTGATCACCACCACCACCACCGCCATGATTATTATTATAATGATGATGATGATACGCAATTGATTGCTCTTGTGAGTGTTGGTGTGGTGTGGTGTTGTGTGTCGTTTCGGCGTGAATACACCCACATATATACAGGCGATGCCTCCCAAATCAATCAACCAATAATTATTCTGATCGTCAAGATTCCAAAAAGGTTCCAAAAGGCCTTGACGCCCGGAACGCGCCGTATAAGTGAGTGTGTGTGCGAGTGCGAGCGTATCAAACACCGTTGGGCGCCAATAATGAAGATGGATCTGTTCAACAACAACAAAAATTATTATTGGAACCATTGTTATCAACATTGTTATTATTATTATCATTATTATCATTATTATTATTGTTTTTAATATTACCATTATTACAATTGATATTAATGTCATTGACATGTTGTTCCTGTTCTGGTGTGGAATGATCCTGGATCCTGGGAATATTGTTGTTCCAGGAGGATTGTCTGTCATCAATCGATCATCTTCGGTGCCGTTGTTGTTGATCGGGTGTAATTGATTTCGAATGTTAGTGTGGTGTTAGTGTTCGAATTCGAATCTTTTGCGGCGGGCCGCAGACAAATCGTTCGAATGGTTGTTGTTTTTTGTTCTTTTCGAAGCTTTATTTTTGTGTGTGTGTGTGTCCGATAATTGTGTGCTCGATCGGAAGTCGGGATCCGGTGTCGACCATGATTGTGATTACCGCCACCACCACCAAGACGATTATGATTATGATTGATAATTGAATTGACCAGAGTTATTATCGTCATCATCATCCGCGCCACCAACTCCGGTAAGTATTGATTCCGGGACTCCGGGATTCTTGTTTTTCGGCGTGTTCCAAATCCAAGAACCTCAGCCATTAATCTTATGTTATGTAATAATGATAATTATTATGTGTCTGTCTTTGTGTTCTTCTTCAAGTGTTCTACGGGCGTATGTGTCGGGCAACGAACGTCCCGTATCCGTTAGGAAAAATACCGCGCGGCCATTTCTCCGTCGGCGGTTGTCTGCATTCCATGTCTTGACTTGCACGGACCAACGCCAACACGAAACAACAACGACAACCACATCAACATAAACATAAACATCAACCACCAACTAAAAACCGCAATCCGAAATGTCGATTTGTTTGCGGCCGGGTTCTCGTCGTCGTCGTCGTTGTTGGATCATTGTTGGTAAATTGTTTGTTGCTTCGTTTTTATCTTTCGTCAATGTTTGGTTGGTGGCATCAGCCATACCCAACTATTCTCCAACATCATCTTCATCATCTTCGTCGTCGTCATCGTTGTCATCATCCGTCGCAGCGAAAACTTCAACAACACCGTTGTTAGGCTATGATGAATTGTTGGATTGGAATCCAGAATATGGCCATCATGTGAGAATATTGAACACGTTGCAAAAGTTACATAATTCAAGTGCGATATTATATTTTATTGAATTGACCAATAATTTCACTGCCAATGATCTGGCCGTTTGTCGGCGGGTATCGTTGAACCAATTGAATTATACGGTTCAGCCCAGATCATATGATGATTTTGCCGAACAAGCCGATGTGGCCATAATCGCATCGCATTTTCTCACCAATCTGTTCAGCTTTAACAAAATCATCCGTGATGACCTTTCCCAATCGCATTCGATCACCAGCGAAAAGCTATATTGGTCGCTGTTGTTGTCCCACCTGCAGCGTTCACAGATTTATGGCGCTGGATTATCGTTTTCCAATGAATTCTTGTCGCAAATGTTGCCCAAATTCAAACACTTTACACCGTACATATTTCGTGATGAACATTCCAATAACAAGAATAATGTTTCACATTACAATCTTGCAAAACATCGGCGCCGGTCGTCGACGTCCACGAAGTCGAAGCAGCATACGGGACAGCAGCCATCATCGATGGACCAGTACGATGATGATGTGAATGCTGATGATGGTGATGATGATGATGAATTTTTCCAATCAGAATGGTATTGGAAATTTGCATTCAACAATTATGAACAGATTCTGGATGAATGGCGTAAAATAGACATGGTCGACAACAATGACAACAATAACAACAACGGCAACAACAATGGCAATAAAATGATCATCGACCATGGCCAAACAAGGAAAGGTTACTGGTCCAGTCCATTCTTAGACTGTGGTATCACCAAAACATGGCTCATTAGCTACATTGTGCCTTTCTATGGGATCATAGAAGATTCTCCGCTTTTAGTGTAAGTAGAATGCACATCTTCATCACCGACACACACACAGACTCTCTCCTTAAAATTCGAATTTCATCCTTAAAATTCGAATTTCACTTAGAATTCGAATTCGAATTCTTTTATAGTTCCAACCACTGCCACCACCAATTTTGGTGGCGCCACCATCGTGATGAATTATTTCACCAATTACATAACCAAAACCACAATATCCGGTTACCATTATAAATATTCATCAACAACAATTCCAATTTCACCAGCACCACCAGCATCACAGAATACCGTGTGTGTGTGTTGTGTGCTGGTGCTGCTGGTGGACAATATCAATTTGCCTGATGCACCTAAACAAAATGGTAGACAGAAAGACCAGACCAGACCAGACCGAAGGTAGCAATAGAGAGACACGCCTACTTAGTATAAGATTCTACCCGAGACTCTATAAGACAGGAGGAGGGGCAGATTATTAAATTTGAAGCCTTACAAGTTTACAAAGCGACAGAATTCCCAAAACTTCATTCCCAGAAACTTAATATTTAGGACATTAATTATAGCCAGCGAAAAATGATGTTGATGATAATCAAAACCCGAAGTTGAATGGCGCGAAAAACTTTTTATATTTCTCGCTTTTTTTTGGCGAGCGCGCTTATCAATTTTTTTTCTGGTGGTGGAACACCAAACCCCTCAAATTTGGCGGGCTTGCACTTGGTCGACTTGAGCGACGACGACATTGGCCACATTGTCAGCAAGAAATTTTTACCTGCCTCTCTCTCTTTCGAACGTTTGCATGTGTGCATGTGTGTGTGCCTGTCGACGCTACTTGTGTGTCACCTCCCCTCCAATAAGTTTGGTCTTGGTGTTGCGCGCTTGTTTTGTGCCAAGCCCCAGCCTCCTTTTTGTCCCTGCTTGCTTGCTTGCTTGCTTTCCACGCAGAACGAGAAGAGCTCTCTCTCTCTCTCTCTCTCTCTGTCGCTATCTCGCTTGTGAAGGGGGCTGGGCGTTGAGAAGCAGAAGGAGAAGAAGAAGAAAGCAGCAGAAGAAGAAGAAAGCAGAAGAAGAAGAAGGAGGTAGATAAGAGGGAAACCTCGTTTCTCCTCCTCCTCCTCCTATCTTCAACCTATATTATTGTTGTTGAGTGCAACATCCAATAGAAATTTTCCTTTATTTTGTTTTTTGCTTTTGTTTTTTTGTTATTGGGGGCCGTCTACAATTGGATGGAGGGATGGAGAGACAGAGATCGTTGTCGTTGTCGTCGTTGTCGTTGTGTAATAATAATTATATTTCTCCTCCTCTTCATCTTCTTCTTCATCATCTTCTTCTCTTACTACAAATAAAAGTGGTGATGATGAACAAGAGGAAGAAAAAAAATAAGACGAAGAAGAAGAAGAAGAAGAGAGAAATTGAAACTTAAAGACACAAAAGTGGGAGTGGAAGTGGGAGTGAGCGAGAGAGGGAGAGAGAGACAAAGACTTCGATTCTGGATCCTAAACAAAACAAAAAGAATAAAAGTGGAAACAAAACGACAAAGTTGTTGAGAGCGAGAGCGAGCGAGAGAGAGAGAGAGAGCGACGGGTACAGAAATTAATTATGATTATATAGCTATTTAATATTACGTAATAATAATAATAATAATAATCGAAGAATCGGGCGCCATAGGAAGAGAGAGAGAGAGGAACAAAAAACTCATCAAACAATGGAATTAAATGGAATGCTCCAAGGAGAGAGAGAGAGAGAGAAGACGCCCGCATCGATTCCCATTGAAGAATCCGCGAAAGCGCTTTTTTTTGGTTGTTGTACCCAAAACAAAAATTGATGATTGAACCACCGATCCACCGATCCAACACGGATCCATCGACCGACGATCCACACACACACACAGGATGACAAGAGTGGTGGTGGTGGTGCCCCCTGGCTCGTTCGTGCCCAAAACCCGGCTTGGTGGTACTTGGGCGCCACCGGAAACATAAGTGTATACGGATATTTTGCATCGAAATCAATTAAAAAAAAATACTACATTCTAGTGTATAGAGGGGGTGTGGCAGTGGGCGGGTGGGTGTGTCTCGGTAATGTTTCTTTTATTTTTCATAATAATAGTTTCACGAGTGTACTTACTTGCTTGCTTGCTCCTTCTGGTTGGGCGCCATACTTTCCCCTCGCCCCCTGGCTCCCTCGCTCCCTATGGTCTTCTCACGAGACAATTTTCTGGAGTAATACACCAACATTCACACGATAGAATGGCGCCATTTTTCAACCCTGCCTGTCAAATGCGACCAAAAACGACGACGACGATTGTGTGTGCGTGTGTGCGTGTGTGCGTGTTCCTGGAACAGAGAGGCCCGCAGAGAATTCATCACCATCATCATCATCATCATCAACAACAACAATGGAAAATATTTTTTTATTTAGAAATTCGAAAATTGCATCACAATTGCATAACAATTGTGTCAAACTCTGTAGGATAGGATAGGATAGGATAGGAAACCAGAATCTGACAGATTTTCGCGTTCGCTGTTTGCGTGTGTTTCAAATTTCCCGCCAAAAAAAAAGTTTCCCGCGAAAAAAAACAACAAGAAGAAATAGAATAGCAATAGAAATTGGAATAAATAAATAACTGAAATTGAATTCGAAATGGAATTTTTATTTTTTTTATTTTTTTTTTATTTTTTTAAAATTTTGCTTTGCTCTTCTTCTTCTTATTCTTGTTGTTTTCTTCCTTTTCCGCTTCTTGTTGCTATTCTTGTTATTCTTGTTGTTCATATTGTTCTTCTTGTTGTTGTTATTTTCTCGTGTTTCCTGTGTTCTCATTCTAGTGGTCTGGTTTTTGTAAGCATAAACCTGAAACAAATCGATATGAACCAATGTTCCAAACATGGTGATTCATTCTTTTCTGGAACGCACAAGTGCCATACACCATCCACACAGGTTTGTTCGTTTTGTCTGATTGTTTGTTTGTTTGTTTGTTTGTTTCGTTTGCCTGATTTTGTTTGTGTCATTATTGTTATTACTTTTCCGATTCCGCTTCGTTCCATTGTTGTTGGTTGGTGATGGTCGTGGTGCAAATTGTATTGTATTGTATTGTAGTGCCAAAATCTATCGGGATTTGGATTCCGTACCGGTGCTTACATATGCAAATGTCGTCAAGGATATTATTATCCAAGTGGTGGAAATTTTTTTGGAAATATTTCCGATGATTCCGCCCGATTCATGTCAACATCGATCACATCATCATCATCATCATCATCATTATTGGCAGATGCAGCAGCAGCAGCAGAATCGGGAGAACAAACATCTTCGTCGTCGGCGTCCGCGGCGGCAATCATCAACAGCCGCAACAACAACAACGGGCAAGCGGCAATGATGTTTGATGATGATGGCAACAACAACAACAACAATCAACGTTTGGTTAATTTCTTCAATGGTAAGAAATCAATGAGAATGAATCCAACCAGAATGGATACTTTGAATTAATTCTACACTATCTTATTTCCTATCCCTACTGATTAATGGCTATATTTCCGGTTGGAATGTTCCATGTGCGTTGCGTTACGTTTTTGTTTTGTTTTGTTTCGTTTCGTATCGTTGTATAGGCCAAGATGTGGAACAAGCTTTCATTCAAACAATAACCGGCCCATTGGAGAAACAAGATTATTTCTATCCACATAATTTCATTTGTCTACCATGTGATTCTGGTTGCATCAATTGTGATGATGATTCGCCTTGTCTAATTAAAATCGATCAAACATTTCGTTTGATCGTTT
Organism: Amerodectes protonotaria; assembly: GCA_025882695.1. Classification (NCBI taxonomy): domain Eukaryota; kingdom Metazoa; phylum Arthropoda; class Arachnida; order Sarcoptiformes; family Proctophyllodidae; genus Amerodectes; species Amerodectes protonotaria. The sequence goes on along the minus strand of JAOZJS010001104.1, from coordinate 2,946 downwards.
GGGTAATACAAACAATCTGCATTGCATCATCGATCGTAATTGCAATATTGACATTTAGATTAAGATATACAAAGGTAAGACTAGGCTAGTGCTAGTACGATGCTAAGACGCCCACAATTCACATTAATATCAAATGTTTGTTTGTTTGTTTTCCACATGTTCGTTTCCGGATCCGTTTGGCTCCCCCCCGGATTCACTGGAATATCGCGCATCTTCTCTTCTCTTCTTTGGTTGACAATATGTATGTGTGACACACACATCTATATTCCCTTGAATTCCCAATTGAAAGAGAGTGGCCAGCTCTCGTTGGGTCATGTTGGAGACAATTTTGCTTGGAGCCATTCTATTATATGCTACGGTAATATGATTATTGCAATATATTCCAACAAGAATCCCGGGACGGACTGAGATTGTCATTCTGATTCTGATTCTGTTTTTCTTGTTTCGCTGATCAAAATTTATTCAGGTCATCATACGTTATTATGAATCAAGCACCATCACTTGTTTCCTGGAACCATGGTTTCGTGAGATTGGTTTTGCATTCTTTTATGGTTCAATTGTGATCAAAGTTTATAGGATTTATGCTGAATTTCAAACCCGCAAAGCACATCGTGTTTGTGTGCAAGACAAAGATCTGCTTAAATATTTGTTGGGCATCGTACTGATAGTGTTTGGTTACATGTCAGCATGGACAGCGTTGGTTATTGATGGAATTGAAAACTTTCGTAGTGTACAACTATTCGGGAATTCGTTCAATTTTACCAGCCGTAATATTTTGGATGAAAAATATGCCAACAATGGTCTCAAATTTTATGTTTGCAGAAAATTGGCCTGGGATTATGTTACTGAAATAGGTATGTGGTGGTGGTGTGTGTACGGTAGTAGTGTAGGTTTCCTGTTTCAATCAATTTCATATCAATCGGAACTTTGGCGTCTGTTTTTTGTCTCTTTTTGTCTTTGTGTCTGTCTGTCTGTTTGTCTGTCAATCAAGGTGAACTACTATTCTTGTTGAGCGGTGTATATTTAACGTATCGGATCCGTAATGCCAAAAAAGAGATTTACAAAGAAAAATTAACCCTTACCATAGCGATATTCTTGGAAACTATTGTTTCATTCTTGACGTACGTCATCAAACATACGTTCTGGTCGCATCCAAACCTACATCCTGATCATCTATTGTTATTGTATACGGTACGCTGTCAAGCTACCATCACCACCACCATAATTCTACTGTTTATGCCAAAAGTAAGAAAGCCATTTTTGTGTGTTTTCTTTCGCGCTAAAAGAAAAGATTATTTCAAAATTGTTGTGTTTGTGTTTGGTTTAGTTTTTCTACAAGAAACCCGTACGCCAACCACATCATCGATCCCGTTATCTAAGCTCGGCGGAAGTAAGCGATATGCTACCGGAATCGTTACATTCGGCAATTCTATCCAATGGTGAAATCGATATTGGCGAAATCAATCTATCCGATATGGATCCCGAAGATATCCGGGTAAGTGTTTTTTCGCCCTCAATTTCGTTCCTCAAAATCCTAAATACTTAATCCTCCTCAAACTCTACTACAGGCTGAACTAAGGAGAGTGTATACCCAATTACAAGTGCTTAAGAACAAATCGATCCGTAAAGATAATCCCCATATTAGCAAACGAAGAGGTGGAAGAAAATCACATCGAAGATTTTCATTACAACCATTCCATCATAAACATAAACAACATGATCAAGAAGTAACGGAAATATCCAAAACACCGGAAGAATCAACGGCAAGCATCGATGGTAATACATCGTGTATGCCCGATGGTCCAACGCAAAACCGGAACAGTAACAATAGCAACAATAACAATAACAACAACAACAACAATAATAATAACAATAATAATCATCATCATAATGAACGTGCCAACGAAGAACAACAGTATGGTAACAGTAGCACATCGAACAAATCCACTTACCAAATGCACAAGCACAATCCTTGATACAAAACAGCACGCCCATAATATGCGCGTATGCTTCGTCGTCCCACCTTCACTATCATCGTTTCACCTCTATAAGTACCAGTGATCGTTGGTCGTTTCCACTCGTTGTCATCGTTCATGGTCATTGTCATCATTGTTTAGCCACATCCCTACCTCCTCTTCATTCAACAATTGAAAACAATGTGATATACTACACCACCTTTCATGCATTGTAAGCACTATAATAATGGTTATTATAGTGTCTGGTACGCGCGCGCTTGTTCGTGCGTGCGTTCGTACGCTTGTAAGCCAACGAGAGTGTGCTGCATGAGATTCAATCGTCCTGCCCCTCATCATCCGCGAACCTTTTTCAAACGTTTGATGAACAACATTATAGGCTAGGTTATAGGGCTCTTCTATTATCCTTGTTGTTGCTGTGTAACCATACATATTATTGCCAAAGATTAGCACCTCCTTCGACCGACCAAACAACCGATCGCCCAGCCCCTTTTCATTTTCTCTGTGTACATACATACATACATACATACATTTTTCTTGCATTTTTGCGAATTTTCGTTTTTCGTGTGTTCGAATTTTTCTTGCAAAACTTTGTGTTCACGACGATTTTCCACGAAAAAAATCGATGATCAATGGTTTTGATTAACCGCTCAAGGACCACGTTGTGACGATTCGTCACAAGGCTCCTAAATTTTGTTTTAGAATTAAAATGTGGACTTTTCGAGCAAATTCGTCCTGGCCTAATCCTCCTAAAACTATTTAGCTATCGATTGGGCCCAAAAACAGTTTTTAAATATGAAAAAATTTAATTTTTATCAATTGATTTCAAAACCAAGTTCTTCAGGTATTTTAGCCTAAACTGTAGAATTCCTTAAAATACTCCCAAGTCATCGTTTTTTATCGGGTTTTTTTGATAATTATCTGATCTACATGTATCAAGCTATAGATTTTTATTGATAACAAATCGTATGAT
>JAOZJS010001103.1:0-14215 GCA_025882695.1 Amerodectes protonotaria | reverse complement strand
AAGTTGGAAAAAAAGTTCGCAACATCCGAAAAAGAAGAAGAAGTTCTTCGAAGAAGAAAATTTAGACTTTGATTTCCAGAATTTTCAAAAAAAACTCTCGAAAGTATCTTCATTGACAAAATCACCAGCAAAAGCAACAACACCAACAACCTTGATTGATCTAGTTTTTTTTGGTCGTTTCCTCTCGCCGCGCATTTGAAATGATGCTTGCTTCAGAGGTTGGCAACCTTTTCAATCAACTAGCCAATTTAAATTTTAAATTTTTTCATTGGTCCACCCCACTTAAAGTGCACTCAGTGTGTAAAATGTACGAGGCCTACGAGGACATCTCTGAGCAGCAAGAGAACAGAAATACAGCTTTGTCTCCTCCTCCTCCTCCTTATAGTATGTCTCGCCATCGGTGCAAATTATCATCACTGGTGGACCAATCAGAAAGAGCAATACACCTTCTTCTACTGTTTATAGTGCAGCTCGTCATCAGGTCAAATCATCACCACAATGAACCAATCAAAGGGGAAAACGGTTGTTATAGGCGTGCGTTACATGCATAGACTTGTACTGGTCAAAGCTTATCGCTTTCCATAGTCTATTGCTTATAGTGCAGCTCGTCAACTGGTCAAATCATCACTGGTGGACCAATCAGAACGAGAGGAATATAGCTTTGTCTCCTGTGGGTCGTACTAGAATGTTTGTGATGGGCGGCACGCGGCCTGCGCGTTGATCATCCCTGTTCTAGTTCACTAGTTCAAGTTTGAATGTTCATTAAGTTTGGTTTAGTTTTTTCTTGTTTCCTTTTCCCGCGAAAAACTTCGCGCCGTAGTATCAATTTTCTTCTTCTTCTTCTTCTTCTTTTTGTTGATCGTGGTTTTTCAATGAATTTTTTCTCCACCATTTGATATTGATAATGGTGATGCGGTGGTACCATCAACGACGATCATGACGATCGTTTCCTTCTCTCCTTTTCTATTCGGTGTCTCGATCTGTCTTCAAGTCTGTGTGGTACAATTAGTTTAAAAGTCAAGTGTGTTAGCATCCCAAGCTCCAGTAGTTTTGAGTATTTTATTTTATTCAAAAACATAATGTGTATCAATCCCAGTGATAGTATAGTGTCCTATTCTTGTACATTGCTTTGGTCTTGGTCTTCGTAGTCGTCGTCGTCTTCGTCGATAAATTTACCTTTTATAGCCAACCGTTTTCATAAGTTGATGATGATGATGATGAAGCTCACACTCACACAGACACAGACACACACACACACCTAGCATCTTGCCATCTTGCTATTCGGGAGGAGAAAAAAAATATCAAGTGCTTGAATTTCCAAGATGCGTTCATCACCACCGCCGCCACCACCAAAAAAAGATGGACGACAAACCGGGCGTTTTTGAAGGGATAAAAAGATTTCCATTTCTCTTCTTCTTCTTCCTTCTTAATTGAAAATGATGCGCCGTTTGATCTGTGTATACTTATACTATGCATCGTTTCTCTCCTCCCTTTTGGTCATTCTAATCTTCCTTTTTCGAATCAAAATCTTCTTCTTTTTGCTGTTGTTGTTGCTGATTTTATATATTTTATATTATAAAAAAATGTTGATGAGACTAGCCTGAATCTGTCCCGAGAAACAACAAGAAGAAGAAGAAATTTATACTTTTGCTCGAAAGCGCGCGCCAGCAAGCGCACCACCAATCTTAAATCGGTTGGCCGGCCAGAAAGCAAAATATAAATGTCCTTTCATGGTCATGGAGAGCTAGAGAGAGAGAGAGAGGATGGATGGTTGCTTGGCCATCTTCGGGGATGTATATCATCATCATCATCATCATCTTAGGTTATGCGTGTGTGTGTGTGTGTGTGTCCATCGTAAAGATAATGTACCATGCCATGGATAAACCATGGACACATACACACACTCTGGTTTCCAGCAGTGATAATTTGACGACGAATAAGAAGAAGAAAAAAATTATGTTACATATAATAATAATAATAATAAAATCCTTGGGGCAATTGATAGGACAAAACAACAACAAAATCAAAGACATTTGGATGGATCCAAAGCTAAAAGAAAACTAAACTAAAAAATATTTTTGTTCTTTTTCCGTTTCGTTTCGTTTCGTTTCCTTTCAACAAACAGAGATCACATCTTGATTTTAAACCTAAACGATTTTGGCAATTCGCTCAAGCGCGATCATTATTTGCCGCCCACCACAGAGAAAACACAAAAATGTCATATAAAAGGAATGAAGAAGGAGGAGTGTCATAATTTTATAACCACCCTATTGCCAATACAATCCAGCAGTACGAATTACAAAGATAAACAGATTTTGGTTTGCGGTACGAACGCCTACTCTCCTGAATGTGAAATAAGAAGACTATCCGATTCGTTTGATTCGATCAGCAAATCCATCACCATCAATGCGTTCTCGCCACATTGGAACACTGTTTCATTGATCTCATCCACCGGGGATTTTTTCTACGGTGGCCAATTGGATTTACGCGGTGTGGATGCTGCCATTATTAAACAAACGAAAATTTTCGCGCCAAAATCCTCGCAAACACCGCAACGTTCGTTCAACAGGATTGTTCGTACGGCACAATACGATCCAAAATGGATGAGCTCTGATGCTAATTTTGTGTTCAGTTTTGAATACAATGATTTTGTTTATTTTCTGTTCCGCGAAACCGCCGTGGAATTCATGAACATCGGTAAACGTGTTTATTCACGTGTTGGTCGCGTATGCAAAGATGATATTGGTTCAAGAGATATTTGGACAACATTCTTGAAGACCCGGATCAATTGTTCGCTGCCTGGCAACATGCCATTCTATTTTGATGAAATACAATCAGTGGATCTAGTTGATAATGGTGGTACACCCACGCTGTATGCCATTTTTAACACACCACAGTAAGTATACGAATTTCGAATTGATCCTAAACATAATTAATGATCAATGGCAAACGATAATTAATCAATTGGGCCAATTTCCTTCCAAATAGAAACTCGATCCACGGATCAGCAGTGTGCGCATTCACAATGGATTCCATCACGGAAGCATTTAGAGGACCGTTCAAGCACCAAAAATCCTCTGGTCATATTTGGGAAAGGATCAAGGATGATCATAAAGTGTTTGAATGCAAAATGACCAACATGACGGAGAGCAAAGATTCGCATGTGATCGTCAGAAGAAATCAACAAATGTACCAACAAATTGACGATGCAGTACAACCGATCGCTGGCCGTCCATTTATCATTGCCAAACATGAATATTTTCGATTCATAGCGGTGGATATTATTAAAACTAAATACTATGATCAAGTGGAGATACAATTCATAGCCACCACTGATGGCAGATTGTTGAAATATGTTCGATGGCCATTCATGAATGAATCTTGTTTGGTGGATGATGTAACATTGATTGATCCTAATGAGAATCGTTTCTTATCAATGAAATTCTTGATCGATACACAATCATTGTATATTGGAACCGAAAAAGAGATCATTCGATTGTCGGTACATCAATGCCATAATTATCCAACAAGACAACAGTGCATACAAAGCGGTGATCCGTATTGTGGTTGGAGTGAAACCAAAATGAAATGCATGAAAGCACCAGGGAATAATCTTAAAGATGATACTTGGATACAATCCGATCAGCCAATGTGTTTAAGCCGTTGGAGTAAATGGTTTACATGTTCCGATGCCACCAAACCATCGGATATAATCTGTAAATGTAGAAAACGACAATGTACCAGCAATTCGGTGGATCGTTGCTATGATGGATATGAATTTGAAGTGTCCAATTGTACACAGAATAATGGCTGGTCCGAATGGTCACCTTGGTCCCAATGTACACCATCCTGTGGTAAAGGTAGCCAATATCGTACCAGAGAATGTAATAGCGCATTTCCGGGCAACGATAGACAATGTCTTGGAAATGATCGAGAGGTTAGTGATCGGAACCTAAAACTAAACTGAATTTGTCGAGGTTACATTTGATGATTAACAACTACTTGTTGAATCGTTTTTTTTCGCCGAACAGGAACGCCTTTGTGATAACCTTCCCTATTGTACATGGTCACCATGGAGTGAATGGACCAATTGTAGTGATTGTACATCGAACAAGAAACGAACTCGTCATTGTTTGGATTTTTCCGGTAATCCAGTCAACACGGAATACTGTCCAGGGCCTTATATTGAAACGGAAAAATGCGATTGTCAACCACGTTTCGAATGGTCCAAGTGGTCCATCACTGATCTCAATCCGAACGAAGTTGTTGAACAACGTACCGAGATGGTAATGCGTCCCAATAATGTTCCACCTAAACAAGAACAACGTTTGGTTTCGTTGAAATATTGCGATCAATGTGGTGGTCATCTTTATAATTTTAAAGGAAAAAGCTTGCTAATGTAAGTGTGTCACACACTCACACACATATCTACTACTTTAAGTTTTCATCAAGATCTTGATGAGACGCGGTTTTTTTATTTTTGGTTTTATTGTGGAATTTCTAAATCTCTAATTTTTGTTAATGCTTCTTATTTTTATTTCATTCGAATCTATCTTGTTCGGATCAAAAAACAGAAAAGAGTGCAGCTGTAATGATGAAATGATATGGTCTGATTGGTCCGAATGGTCATCATGTTTCAACGATATACAAACACGTGAAAGAAAATGTTTGATCAACGTTAACCAACGTCAATGTGATGGACATTTTAAGGAGATTCGTTATTGTCAATTTATGAGCTCGCAAAATCCCCGAGTACAACCGGTCCCAATGAAAACGGCCAATTGGCGTTTGCTATTGGCCGCATTCCTGTTGATCATTCTCAGTTCTGGTTTGACCGCAATCATACTTTTGCTTTATTTTTATCGTAAAAACAAACTGAATCCGGATTTGATGATCAATCATACGATTTCTAGCGAACCGAACACCTATGAAGAACCGGAAAAATGTAGAATACTAACACCGATGCATAATGGTATCAACACATCAACATTGACCAGAATCAGTTCGTTGAAGAAGAATCCATCGTTTAGGGCCAAACTTGATGATAGTAATTATTAGCTGGATACATCCCAAATGCTCTCTCTCTTTGACTTTTACATTCGAAATTCAACCTGTGTTCAGATTAAAAAACCAATGTAAATAATTTTATTATTTAATCCATGTACAAAGCCTATTATTCTCATTGTTCGTTATGATATTTATTACTATTGCTTATATTTTGAATTTTTTTCCTATTTTTTTTTATGAATACTCAAAATTTTTTTTATATTTGTAAATATCTTCACTTGAATGTCAATAAAATCGAATGAATTCCGAAGCGCGCGTGATGAGCTGCTAAATTTTTGAATTTTGCTGAACGAATCAATTAATCGATTAATCGATTGTATCGACAACTTGTTGAACATTTTGTGTGGGGACTGTTGTTGTGCCATCACAGTCAGTTTGTTTACTTGATTTGAGCAATTTTCTATTTTCAAATTTGACCATCAGTATCATTTATCCACCACGTATTTTCATTTTGTCCTACCAACAAATAAGATCAACGACAATAATGACCCAATGAAACCGTGGATTATCAACTAAAACCAAAACAACATCGCTATTAACCAAACCAAAACAGCATCAGTATCAACCAGAAAAAATGGATTTAATGAAACTAATCGAGAAAATACGCAAAGAACACCTCTACGTTCAGGATGAACGTCCATCCATTCATCAATTAAATATTGACGTTAGTATAATTGTTTTCATTGGTTTTTTGTCCCAATCTTTTCAATGATTGTGTTTTGGCAGGTGAATGAAAAAATTGATTCAACCATAAAATCGATGTGGATCATCAAAAATCAACGCTACATTTGTGATAAGCTTCATGTTGGACACATCAAAAATGATCCCATAAATTTGATAAATGAATCAAATAAAATTCAACAAGCTGAATTTTTAATGGGACATCAAAAATTCGGATCAAACGAAGTGTTTCTTAGCAATGTGTTGCAACATTTGAAAGAAAATCCAAAATCAATTTCATATTTACTGTTCCATGCTGAAAAAGAGGTGACAAATTTTCTTGATTTATTATGCAAGATAATCATTTCAACGGTGTATAATCATTGCTTTTTGGATCAAGATAAATTATCTTTGATTGATCTTATGGAAGAATTAATCGAAATCTACATAAATTTCCATGATGACCTAAGACTACATCTTCATAGCAAACACTCTTCGTTCGGTATTATTTATCGTTATTTTTGTGATGAGCTATCAGAATTGAAAACATTCTATAAGCTTGCTTTAACCAAACCAATCATGCTGCTATTATCGGAAGATAATCTTTTTTTGGACATTGATCCTAATCGTACTGTGATGAGATTTCGTCCAGAAGAACGTCTTCAACATTTTGGCCCGGAATCATCGCCAGAATATCGGGAAAAATTGAAAAATTACTCCAAATGGATCATATCAAAATTGAAGGTTTTTATCAATCAATTTATAAAATCGTTACGTGAAAACATTTATGCGTTCCCTCAATCATTGATTTTGTTGATGATACGAATGTACGCAAAACTGATTGAACGTTTTGAATATCAGAAAGTCATTGCGATATTTGTCGATTTGATATTCTTTTTCTTGCTTTGTCCAGCGATCCAAAATCCGGATCTTTTCGGCATAACCGATTTGCATGTCAATCATATATCGCACTATAATCTTATGCAATGTGCACAAATAATTCAAATGCTGGCAATGGCCAATTGGGAAAAGATAAACAGACCCTATCAAGAAATTTGTGATCAATTCGATCGTAATTGTTTAACATTCATTGTAGAGCATATTTTTTCGGTGGCCAAAAGTGCCATACCGAAAACCATTGATCCAATGTTGAAATTTTCTCACTATTACATTTCTGATATTGAGCTGAAATTTTTACTGGAATATCTAAGTTTGTTTTTGAACAAAAATGAATCCGATGATCAACTAAATAATCTGTTTCGCAAGCTTCCCGATTCCATAATGAATTTTGAATATGAAAACCCGAAACAAACAAAATCCAATGAACAGCCGCCAGGTGGACGAGTGGTCAAGAAAATAATCAATTTATCCAGATCAAACGATTTTACTGAAAATTGCCTGAATGAATTTTCCAGCTTGAATATCAAACATTTATTGGCCAATAACGTGGAAAATTGGCCATCCTTGAAGGCATTGTTCAATGCTAAACGTATTTATAAAATTACTAATTATGATTTTCAACAACGATTCATTGGCTTAAAAAGTGAGGAAAAAATCCTTAATAGTGTACCGCATAAGCAGGGAATGATGGCTGATAATGTTGAAAAAGTACTTGAAGAGATTGATGAATTTTTCAACCTTGAAATCCAGCAACAAGTGTCCTCTTATGAGCGTATCGAAGAAATGACCAACAAAATAGCTTCGTTTTGTTGTTTGATCAACAACGAACCAAACAAAAAAGATGGTGATATTTTAACCAACATTGGTGAATCATTAATCAGAATGGATGACGGTGATTTACAAGAAAGAAATAATTTCCCCGGTTTTGCATCAATGAATACCGATGAAGATTGTGAATCATTTGCCCAGATGAACATGCAATCATTAGGTACTCTTCATTTGGGTGATTTCATCATCGATGATCACCTTGATGATAGCCCACTGCAAAGATCATTGAACCAGCAGCAAATAGGCTCACTTCAAGAATCATCATCATCATCATCCAGCAAGCAACAAATGACCGCCAACAATCCGTTGTTGGGGAAAAAAGTAATGACAGGTTTGAAAAGTTTCAAAGATAAAATGAAACAAATCTCATTAAATACCACCAAGGATATCAATAAGTCAAAACACGTTAATAATCCGACAAATGAGATGAAAATTCAATATTCGAATGATGTAATCAATATCAATTGTAATGTTGATGATAATAGCCAAAAGTTGATAGATTTCGAAACAGTCAAAGCAGAAACCGATGAAATATTTGGCAAATATCGTTCCGATGCTGTCATTTCGGTGGATTCTACGCAGAATTTGATCAATTTCGGCAATGAAACTGATGAGCCATCGCAGTTGGATGATGAACCTAAAAATGATCCTTTGTTTGATATACGTGGTAAACTTCGCAAACTGTTGCGCACCATCGATATAGCATACGTTCACCGTAATTATCATTTTTTGGATTTGTCCGAGAAAAATGAATTTGTAAAATTTCTCCAGGTATATACCCTTTGTAAGAGAGATGAGAGTTTTTTGCCATTTGAACTGATTGGCCTTTCCCCTCTTTATCAAATAGATCCTTCTATCACATTGCGATGATTCTAGGGATTTATCCACTACAGTCTTGATCATAGAGATCATACGAGTTCTGGAGAATCTGTCCCAATCGGAATACTCGCAGACATTCCAACAGATCAAGGATGATTGGAAAATCCGCAACATTTATACGATTTACTTGCTAAAATCCCGACAATATTTGCTGCAAAAGTTGCAACAATTTCAATCAGTAGATTTATCTTTGCGAAAAGAGCAATCATCCACTGATTTTATTATAATCTCTTTTCTGGTTCGTATGGTTTTCGAACAACAAGAACAACGGATCCGGGATTTGATCACCAAATTTAACAATCCAACAACGTTGACCGACGAGAAAGCATCAATGGTCAAGATGGTGATCAATGATACAATCAATAATCATTTACGAGCAGTGAATTTCACCGAAAATCAATTAACATTGGTGAAACAGATCCTTGAACGACATCTTATCAGTCATATTTATCTATTAGCTTTCTATCCAAACGGTGATATTGATTATATGCGCGATCAAATATTGCACAAACAAATTCAACAATTATCATCTAGTTTGTCGCATAATTCCAAACTGTTGAACATTCCTTCCAAATATTTCAATACTAGTCCGTGGCCATCGGCACAGCAAGAATTACGAAATTTATGCTCATACAAAACGCCCAGGGATAAAGTTCAATGCATATTTAGATGTTGTTCACATATAATTACCCTGTTGGGCACTTGTCAGAACAGTATACCATCGGCGGATGATCTGCTTCCGGTTTTGATTTTCGTGGTAATCAAAGCTAATCCTAAATCGATTCTATCTACCATACAGTATGTGCACACATTCTATTTGAACGAAATGACCGGTGAAGAATCCTATTATTGGACGCTTTTTTGTTCGGCAGTTGAATTCATCAAAACCATACTCAATGAGACATCGACTTGAATATATTCTCTTTGGCCCGGTGACCTAGTTTTGTTGATATGTTTCAATTATATAATAACATGTGCAATATAATTACCAAAAATTTAATAAAAAATGAATGAAATTCATTTTGCATTCTTTGATTTCTTTTTTTTCACTTTTGGCTTACGTAACATCCGGGGTTTATGTCACGTGGTTATTCTGGAAAAATTCTTTGAGAGACAAAAATTTAAAAAAATAATTCATAGAAATAGATTACATTTTGTACAGAATAAAAAAAATAAACCTCTTGTGGGATTATACCAAGCAGAATAATATGATGTAATTCATTTAAAATTATTCATAGGTGATTCCAATTAATGGTGATTATGATTATTTAGCTGAACATTATTACCATTGATATCGTTATTTTTGATGGAAGTATTGGATTCAATTGTTTGATTGATTGAATCTGTTCCATTCTTGTCACTACTATTCATATTACAATTGTTGTTGATTGTTGAGTAAAGTAATTTTTGAAATTCTTGAAAATTTTTAGGCCCATCACCGCCATTGAGATCTCCTTTCAGGAATGTTTCAAGCAAATTGCTTGATTTTAGAATTAAATTGTTCTTGGATTTATCCATAACATTATCGGTGGTACCAGATGAATTATGATGATGATTGTTAACATTAGTATCATTTTCCGACGATGATTTCACGGCAATCGTAGATTTGATTTCATCATTGGTTTTCTTCAGTAAACTCTCTGCAACCACATTACTGCGATCATTTTTGTGGGTTCCATTGATGTGTAAGCTCATGTCTGCCAGTCGTGTACCATTCTGCATTTTTGGCTCTGAATTTTGATTGGTCGATTCTGGCGTTAATATCACATTTTCATAATTTCCATTCTTCATGGAACCGTTAGATGGCGGTCCTTTGGAACTGAGAACACCATTAGTGGCGGTTTCTTCAGGATTTTTCAAGTTGAATGTTGGCGTGGACTTGTTCATAGAGAATGATGATTCTTTTTCTCCTTTGATACCTGTAATGGTTGTGATATGTTGTGTTTCACCATCGGGCAATCCATTCATTTGTATAACTCTTTCCTCCACTTCTCTAAGGATGTTATTTAAAAATGAATCCGTCGAATTGGATGAATCTTGTTTGATAAATGGATCTAGATTTTCATTAAATTTGCTTTCCGACCATTCATTTACATTGACCTCATTTGCAACCGATTCAACGTTCTCGGGGGCTTTTTGTGGCAATTCGTTGTCGATGTCGATTATGGCTAGAAATTTTACTTCTGAAACGATGTCATTTTTAACTTGATCAGGTTTATCCTTACTAGGGACATTCGTGTTATTACTACTACCGCTACTACTACAACTGCTGTTATTTATATGGTGTCCATTATCACTTATCGAGGGATTCGGTATCTTGGCTTTTTTGTTTGCCATTGAATTTGATGAAATTTCGGTTTTTTCACTAGACCTTTTAAATCCATTGGTTATTCTGGAGCTGGCCTCCACCACTGAATTGAAGGTTATCATCTCGGTTAGTGAATTGGCCATAATCGTAGCGGTTGCTTTTGAAGGAACTGCTGCTGCTGCTGCTGCAGCTGTTGAAGTGGTTATTGTGGGCGTGGAAGAAATCGTCAAAGTCGAACAACTTTTCACCGCAGTAGGCAATTTCGTCTTGGAAGGCATTTGAATGACAGCCTTAGATCTAACTTTATCGTTTGTTTTAATTTTGGGTTTAACGACTAGACTGGAACTCCTGGATCGCATCAATGGTGAAGGATTGTGCAACCTTTTCATCATAAGACGAGTTTGTCGACATGATCGGCGACATTGTGAGAATGGTGATAGTTTACTTTGGGGCATAAACACCAAATAATCTTCCAGCGTTTTGTTCGGCCCCAATATCAAGTAATATAGCGACATTGGCATGTTCTAAAGAACAAAAAAAAAACGAAAAAAAATAGCAACAATTGATCGTTATTTCCATAATCTATGGGACTTACCCTCCTCCATGAATAGATGTAAGCCAAATCCATGATGGTGTAATCATCTTTGAGAAGTTCGTGTTTGTAGAAAAATTCCACCGACACAGTGTTGTCAAGCTCATATTTGGAACGGATGAATTTTTTCAAATGTAAAACCTTCATACCAACTTTGCATAGTAAATATCTACGTTGGTTCAGATTGTTTAATTTGATGCGGAAATTTTCATCATCATTGAATGGTAATAATTTAAATGGATTGGAAACTTCAGGAAAGTATTCAATGGTTATTTGTATGATATCATCATGCGACAGGATCAATCTTTCACCATTGATTTCACCTTTTTCTTCGTTGGATAAACCAACAGCTAACGAAAACGCAGCACACACAGACATATAAATTTTATTACTTTGAACGAAAAAAACCCATGCCGGTGATTGTAATTTACCTTTTTCAGGGAAGCGAGCATAAAACTCTTTTCTTCGACTCATTTCATCTAAAATCAATCACGGTGGATAAGTTTAATGGCCCTAAACAATTTGAACAAATCTTACTTTTAAATAGTCCGGGAACTAATTTATAAACAATATCCTGTAACGTTGGATCCGATCTAATATTAAGCTTTGGTTTGGTTTTGTGAACTTGTGTATCACACTTTGGGCAGCTATGGCATTTCGGATTGGTTTCATCGTCAAAATATTTTATAATACAGGTTCTACAGACTTTTGGTCGGAGAGGACGTGAGGGTTCAGTTTGTGGTTGATAAATGATTTTCGGAACAAACAAAAATCATCAAAAAAATGACTTACAAGAATGAAGACATTCGATTATGGTGGTGGCATCAATCAGATAACCTTTGCATAGATGACACGATATGAATTCGTTTAAATCTTTAACTTGCTTAATCGTATCATTGACATAGATATTGGCATTGGATATGGTCGGAACATTCGGATCGGATGAAGAATTGTCATTTGATGGAACTGCATTGGGCGCCTTTGCCAATGTTGCTGTTGTGATTGTTGGGCTGTTGATTGAATTCAAAGTTGATGCTGATGTTGTTGTTTTAGGATAATCCGAAGACTTGTGGGCGATGTACGGTGAAGATGATGATGATGCTGCTAATAATGGGGATGATTCTTTTATGTTGTTTATATTACTTTTAAGCCCATTATGGTTATGATGTTGGATTATATTATTGGCATTGTTGCTATTGGCTGTAATCACCACTCTTGACATCAAAGATTTTTGATCAACATTCGGCATCTTAATATCGATGGTGGTTCTATTGTCCATAATTTAAAAATTTCGATTAATTTAGTTGAACATGTTATATTCAAATGTCTGTTTGATATTATCAGAATCGAGGTCAACCAACAAAATGATGATGCTGATGATGGTTGTTGTTGTTGTTGTGTTGGTCGTAGTCGATGGTGTGCTTGAGCCATAGAATGCGCGGGCCCTAGCCTTACCACCACTGCCAAAACTCAGTATTCTTCTTCTCCGTCAGTTGATTTCCACTTACAACAACAATAAGAGATGATGCATGGCAGTGATGGTACTAGTGGTGGTAGCAACAAAAACCGATGTACCAAACTCACAACAAAATGCTTGCCGAGGATTAAGGTTTCTTCTTTTTCTCTGCTTCTCAGCTTTTCTGGTTGTTGTTGTCGTCGTCGTTGTTGCTGCTGTTGTTGTTGTTGGTATATGTCTGTGTGTGCTTGTGTGTGTGTATGCTTAGCACTTAAATTTTCACCAGGGTACGAGGGAATGAATGCCATACCATAATTTATAGGATTGCCAAACTTATGCCCTTGCCCATAGCCTTTGTGTGTTGTCAACAAAACGTCAATGTTTGTTTGAACGGTTGGTCAAGTCAAAATAAGCGAATAGTCCGCCAGTTTTCTTGGGAAGGCTGTTTCTCTTAGGCCAGCCAACCAGCCAGCCACTCTCGCTATCACCGAGAAAGCGGTGGCGGTAAACTCTATGCGCAGCGTTGTGCATTCAGAGAGGTATAACACCGCACACACTTACACACTTACTTTTGCTGCTTTGACGACTCCCCACCAATCATCGTTGCTGGTGGTTTTACATGCTGTTTTGCAGTGAAAAATGTATGCGCGCGCCGCACACCGTCGACCCGAAAATCATGCTAAAAGGCTAACTATAAGCAAGAGTGTTTGAATTTAGCGCCAAAAACAAAAAAGAGTAAAAAAAATGCCCTACTCACAAATGCGATTATTCGTGTGGGAATCAAATTTTGGTTCCGATTCTCAGTAAAAAAGAAAACATGCCAGTGTTATTCCGAGAAACTTACCAATTTATTCCAGGGAAAATCAAGAAGAATTTTGTTTTGTCTGTCTGTCTGGTTTTTTCTCTCAGACAGCACCTGAAACACCATATTATAATGAGGAGGAAACTTTTGAACATGAGCGACACATTTTTTTTGTCTCGGAAAAAATGGCAAAAAAAAGCGATGATTTTGATGTTTTGATTTTCGGTTAGCTAATTTGCTGCTGATGCATTCTGCATCAACAGATTCATTCACTTTGTGTCCATCATTCTAATACACTCAAAATATCATTAATGAAATCAACGCGAGAAACAAACATTATCGAAGTTGAGGACACTTTAATTACGCAATACGGCATGATTAATGAGATATTCCCGCTTGAATACTGGTGATGTGGTTATTGTTGTTGTTGTTGAAGTTGTTGTTTTTATTCTTCTTTTTTTTCGGTTAAAATTGGAACACAGCCCAAAGAACCAGACAGTTTGCCAGACGAGGACATATGCCTGACTAATCAATAATGATGTAAAGTCGGTACGAAAAATAACGCGAAAAAATTTCACAAAATCATAATAAAATCGGTGGGTGGCTTTTCACCATCCATGAAGAATTTTGTTATGCTTTAGCCTTTGCTGCTGTTGTACAATATTCTTCTTGCCGCTTTTCGTTTGGAAAACTTTGATTTTGAATCATAATTCATATTCGTAC
>JAOZJS010001102.1:0-14222 GCA_025882695.1 Amerodectes protonotaria | reverse complement strand
CCTGTTGAATCAAATATGAAATCAACATCAGGTGGCACTAAACGCAAGTGCTGCCATCTGGTGGTCAAAAAGTGTACTAAACGCAAGTGCTGCCATCTGGTGGTCAAAAAGTGTACTAAACGCAAGTGCTGCCATCTGGTGGCCAAAATCGGTACTAAACGCAAGTGCTGCCATCTGGTGGCCAAAATCGGTACTAAACACAGGTGCTGCCATCTGGTGGCCAAAAAGTGTACTAAACAGAAGACTATTTCCACCCAGGCGACTCTTAACCATCGGGGTAGAAATAGCGGACCCACTTGGGTAGAAATAGCGGACCCACTTGGGTAGAAATAGCGGACCCACTTGGGTGGAAATAGTGGACCCACTTGGGTGGAAATAGTGGACCCACTTGGGTGGAAATAGTGGACCCACTTGGGTGGAAATAGTGGACCAACTTGGGTAGAAATAGTCTTGTTTAGTTCATTTTTTGACCACCAGATGGCAGCACATGCGTTTAGTTCATTTTTTGACCACCAGATGGCAGCACATGCGTTTAGTTCACTTTTTGACCACCAGATGGCGGCACTTGCGATTATTTCACTTTTTGACCACCAGATGGCGGCACTTGCGATTATTTCACTTTTTGACCACCAGATGGCTGCACTTGTGTCTAGTTCATCTTTTCACCACCAGATGGCAGATCAAAAATAGTACTTATTATAATTTGTCTTTGCGGGCGACCGCAAGTCAAACATCTTCACTGTTTGGAACATGACTAACGTCAGTATTATGATTGTCCAAAATGGAGCAAAGATGTGTCATTTGTCTCTGGAATTGCTGTGGAAAGTGCTGCGTTTGGATGTGTATTTCTGTTTCTTTACAACACTCCGAATCGTTTGACTGGCGGACTTCGTACAGATGAATGACTTTGACAAAGAACAGAAGACGCTTTTATACAAAAACGAGACATGAAAATTTACAATGATGATGACAATGATTCAGAGGCAATAAATAATGAGTAACGCTATGCTATGCTATCGTTACCATTAATGCTAACGTTACCATATTTTGAACTCAAGTCATCAAATATTTTGCATTATTTCTCGTCTTGGACGGTCGTTCATTTGCACACTGGCTCTAGTCCTGAATGGTTGTTTTGCATGTCCTCACGGTAAGTTATAAAATTTTTATTATTTGTTAATTTTGAAACTAGCTGACATACCTAAAGCTGGAAGACCCTAGATAGCCCTAATCCAGATAGTTATTGACTAATCTACTTCTTTGCTTTGCTCTATTTCCATGACAATGGAAATGACCTATCATATTCGGTTTTTCCTGGGCACAAAATTATTCCACCAAATTCAAACATAGATTGATGTGTTTTTGGTGGTTAAACATACGGACCACACCCGGTCAGTCTGAAGCCCGGGAGTTCAAAGATTTTTGGCAAAATCATGGTATCCGCTTGCACAAGACTACAGTCTATCATCACCAATCCAATGGCTTGGTGGGGAGGTTGCATCGGACGGTTTGGGAGCTATTGTAGCCATATGTGGTCAAAAATCAGAAAGATTGGGAAAGTGAACCAAACATTAGTGTTACCATCTATCGGCGAAAAGGAAACTTGTCAGCAGATGGCAGCACTGAGATTGGTTTCATATTTGATTCAACAGGTGGCAGTAGAAAATGCAATGCAGTGAAGTCAACTCTCATATTTCAGGGGCAGACCCTTGAATTTGGGCTTATATTTGATTCAACAGGTGGCAACCCCCTGAGATTGAGTTCATATTTGATTCAACAGGTGGCGACCCCCTGAGATTGATTTCATATTTGATTCAACAGGTGGCAGCCCCCTGAGATTGGGTTCATATTTGAATCAACAGGTGGCAGTCCCCTGAGATTGGTTTCATATTTGATTCAACAGGTGGCAGCCCTAAGATTGGTTTCATATTTGATTCAACAGGTAGCAGCCCCCTAAAGTTGATTTCTTATTTGATTCAACAGGTGGCAGCCCCCTGAGCTTGGTTTCATGTTTGATTCAACAGGTGACAGTAGAAAATGCAATGCAGTGAAGCCAACTTTCATATTTCAGGGGCAGACCCTTGAATTTGGGCTCATATTTGAATCAACAGGTGGCAGCCCCCTGAGCTTGATTTCATATTTGAATCAACAGGTGGCAGACCCCTGAAATTGGTTTCATATTTGATTCAACAGGTAGCAGCCTCCAAAAGTTGATTTCATATTTGATTCAACAGGTGGCAGCCCCCTGAGCTTGATTTCATATTTGATTCAACAAGTGGCAGCCTCCTGATATCGGTTTCATGTTTGATTCAACAGGTGGCAGTAGAAAATGCAACGCAGTGAAGTCAACTCTCATATTTCAGGGGCAGACCCCTGAGCTTGAGTTCATATTAGAATCAACAGGTGGCAGCCCCCTGAAATTGGTTTCATATTTGATTCAACAGGTGGTAGCCCCCTGAGATTGATTTCATATTTGAATCAACAGGTTGCAGACCCCTGAGATTGGTTTCATATTTGAATCAACAGGTGGCAGTAGAAAATGCAATGCAGTGAAGTCAACTTTCATATTTCAGGGGTAGACCCTTAAGTTTGGGCTCATATTTGATTCAACAGGTGGCAACCCCCTGAGATTGATTTCATATTTGATTCAACAGTCAATTCATTTGGCTCACATTTTTCCCATCAGATGGCAGCTTCTGCATTTAATGCACGCATTCGCTACTAGATGACAGCGCTCAAGTTTAATTTATCTTTGGACCGCCAGATGGGAACATCAGTACTTCTTTTTTTTTGGTCATTCAAATTTTAAAGAAATGGAGTAAATTCATTTGAAGACATAGACAAAGTCTTGTTTTTTGAAATTTATAAAAAAAAATCAAGTTTTCATGAAAAAGAATCGATATAAAACAAAAAAATGATAATAAAGCTATAAAAAAGCAATGAATTTTAGGGGA
Organism: Amerodectes protonotaria; assembly: GCA_025882695.1. Classification (NCBI taxonomy): domain Eukaryota; kingdom Metazoa; phylum Arthropoda; class Arachnida; order Sarcoptiformes; family Proctophyllodidae; genus Amerodectes; species Amerodectes protonotaria. The sequence continues at coordinate 11,268 of JAOZJS010001102.1, read as the reverse complement.
AAAAAGACAGAAGTTTCGATGAGAAAAAAAATTAAGTAGCCAACATTGAGCGTATTGGGAAATAATTATCTTTTAAGCGTTGGTGTCGGAGATGATCACTTAATCGAAGAATCTAATTTAGTTTTCAAAAAATGAGAAATAGTTTAAATAAATAGTAGCAAAAAATAATGAAATTATAGATCGTAAATGAAAAATAGAATATGTCGAAAGAATCGAGCTCAACACATATAAGACTTGTGGTTGTGAATGCTGTTGGTTGGTGTTGTGTGTTTTCGTTAGAGAGTATTCTTGTGGGAATGACAAAAAAAACGCGATTTTCGGACAAACAAAAATGTGTTTAAAGATCAATTTCAAAACGAATTTGGTATCGGGCCAGAGAAAGGCAATTTCGAAATAAAATGAGAAATACAAATTGCACAGGAATACAGGAATTCAATGCAGGCAAAGATTAATTATGTACAGCATTCCATGTGATAGAATATGATAAAATTATGACTATTTTCGGTGTGAGAGAATATGTGTGTAGGTATATGCTGGGGGGCATTGGAGTTTCGAATTTGATTATTCGAAAGTTTTCAGAATCAATACAAACCCTATTACATTACATTATCATGAATGTAAATGAAAAGTTCAAGAAGTAGCTTCCAAATCTCGTCTGGATTCGATAATCGATGATGTTTCTGGTTGATGATGGCTGGATGAATCCGAAACATGTTTAGGTGATTTGTTGGATGCAGAAAGAGAATTATAAATTGTACTAAAACCATTGAATCCTTGAAAGCCCATCAATTCTGGTGATGCATTGTTGAACGGATCCGGATCGCTGAATAAATTGCTGCTTTGTTTTCCGTTGGCTTGATCAAAATCATTGGAATCATTGATTCTGAACGGAATTAGATTTTCTTCCGATTTATAGGTACCGCCTCGGATAAACTCGAAATTTCTACTCCCCATTGGAGATGATTTCATTCGTTTCAAAGCAATTTTATTACGCCAATCATGTGCTACATTCAATACAGAATCATGAGCTTCTTGAAAATCTTCCGAAAGATCATCTCCATTCTCCGTCGTTCTGGTGGCATTCTGATCAACCATCGATCTTTCGGTGGTACTCTGCACTCTCTCATCATCATTGAACTGTCTGGATGGTTCTTCATCTGGATCGCTTACTTGGTAGAAATCGGCTTCTCTTTTCTGTCGTTCCATTCGTTCTTCACTATTCGAGCTGGTATTGTTTCGTAATTTTTTAAACATCTTTACCGGATTCAGATAGCCGAGAAATTTCTTGAATTTCGATGGTTCTTCATCTTCTTCATCTTTGAGCAAATCGGCTAGATTTATTCCGCCTGGAAGTGTTTGACCAGATAATGCATCTACTGGATCACTGTCCGAAGATGATGATGATGATCCTGATGATGATGAAGAGGAGGAGGAAGAAGAAGATGGAGCTTGGGCACCTGGCACCGAAGCATAAGGTCCATATGGCCCATACGGTGTCATACCCATTGGATAGGTGCCATAACCTGTTGCTGCCATTGGCATCATCATTTGTAGGGCCATTGGTGACATACCAGCCGGTATGGCTGCCATTGGGGATCCGGTTGTTGCACTGGAGGCATAATTCATATCGGTTGGTGATCTCATTGCATAAGGTGATCCATATCCTGAATATCCACCATAAGAATTGTATCCATATGGCATGTACATTGGAGACACGCTGCTCATGGCGGCGTACATTCCGCCCAGACCGGACATTCCACCTAATCCTGAAAGGCTACTGTATCCGTTAGGATATGATGTCATTGGATAAGAACCTGTCATGGAGCCAAAATTGCCATACTTGGATGGCAACGTCATGAAATCATTCTGAGCGCCATCATTGGTTTGTCTACGTTCTCTACGTTGTCTCAATCGTCTTAGCATGTTTAATGGATTCAATTTGCTCAACAAACTTCGAACCGGTTTGGATTCCGATGTTTTCTGATCTTGGATTTTTTTGCCATCCCCCTTTTTGTTCTCTCTGATCGAATCATGTATTGGCACTGGACGAATGATCGGCAGTCCTTGAGTGGGGCTGGTCATCATATTGGGCAGATTAGCAGCACCGGCCGGTATTGTTATATAACCAACATGTTTATATCCAGGCGGAGCAGGAAGTTGACCACCTTCCGGTGCTGGCTGAAATCCAGCAATACCATTAATACTGTTTATAGCAGCCATTGGTAATGACAATGGCATATTGGGATATGTTGAATATTCATTCGGGTTGATTGTTGCAAAATCCATCGATGATGAAATCATTGGATTTTTCATATAACTTTGGCCACCATCATTCGATAATTGACCCATCAAGCTTGGAGAAGGAGCTACCGGCGATCCATTTTGCTGTTGTTGAGGTGATGTTTGAGCATCATTCGGTGGTGGATAATCATTGTTGGGCTGTCCCATAGGAGCGTACATTGATTGTTCAGCACCGTACATTGAATACGGTTTTGGATAATCTGGTTTAGCGCCATAACTTTCCGGATCCATGTTCAAATGTTCATGTGGCATGGTCATATCATCACCAGGATGATTGTATTTATGCTCACCACTACCATCTTGATCATGGTTCATCGGAAATTTATAATAATTATGTCTATCATTCATATCCGGGCGCCCATTCGGATTGGATGGATCCTCATAATATTGATCCACATTCAACATGTTGGGATAAACATAATCTTTGAACACATCCTCGGTTTTTTGAAGATCCTGAGCGGAACCATACGGTTGTTGATGTTGTTGATGATGATGGTATTGATGATCGCCATTATGGCCATTATCGACCGAGCCACCGCCGCCACCAATATTATCATTGTCCGAGCTTGCATACAGTGCTTCAATGCTGGTGTTTGCCGTATCCTGTCACATACACGCACACACATACACACAAAAAAATGGTGCCATTAGTATTGTTGAAGCGCATAAAAGACAAATACAATTTAGATAAAAAGAACTTGAACCAAGAAAAATGAACGAAAATGAAGAAAACGAAGAAACGAACAGCCCGAAAAAGCGAAAAACAACAAGAAGAAGACGAAGAAGATCGTCGAGAGAACCTTACTAAAAATAGACCAAATGCACCGAAAAAAAGAAATCCTTTTGGAAACACACGAGAAAATCCCCCCAAAAGACTTAAACGAAGAAGAAGAAGAAGAAGAAGAAGAAGTTAGAAAGATTGTTTTCTTAACCGATTAATTATATCTACAATCGAAATTAGAATAGCTAATATTTTAATTAACTGAAAAACGAACGAACGAACAAAGCCAACGAGAAAACTATTTTTTTTTTTAAAAAAAACTTCTTAGAATCCCCTTTGGTAACAAAGTTAAGTAAAATAAAGTAAAGTAAAGTAAAGTAAAATATAGACAGGTATATGTGCATTATATAATAATGCGCACACGGCAGTAGGGCAAAAGGTAATTAAAAAAAATACCTGTTGCTGCTGTTGCTGTTGTAACTGTAACTGATGGTGATAATGATGTTGCTGCTGCTGATGCTGTTGCTGCTGTTGGTGAAGGTGATTGGCGTTTCTTTCGCTCGAGGATACATCATAAATATCCTGAATCAATGGTTTGGCAATCGGCACAAATCCCGAGCTTGAAGTAAATTGGTTCTCATTTTGGCCATTCACATTATTCGTTAGCTCGGATTGTTGCTGTTGATGATGATGTTGGTGTTCCTGGTGAAGGTAACCTAAATAGAGTCAATTATTAATATTAATAATAATAACGGTTAACATAGGTTACACATTGGAAACGAAAAAAAAAAACAATAAGTTGAGCAAAGCCAAGCGAAGCCAAATAGCTCTCAATCTTTTAATGAGAAAGATAGTTTCAGAAAAGTTCTCCAAGCCCAGGAGTTGCTTTTGTCGACGGCACCGAAAAAAAATTTTGGCATAAATATGGACAAAATTAACATAGTTTTCTGGTTCTGAACCACCAAATATTCAAATTTCAAATAAGTCGAACACTTAGGGTGGAAATAGTTGAAAGGAAATTTCAAACGAAAAAAATTTTTTGCCGACAACAATCGATTAATCGGTTAATCGATTGACATCATAGAGAATGATCGTTTCGTTCAGGGGACTTTCGACTTTTTTTTTCGCGCGCGCGGCAAAGCCATCAAGGAGATGCAGAGAAGATGCAACCTTCGCTAATGACTTCCACTCTCTTCAGATGGAAATGGAAGAGTAGAATGAAACAAACAAAAAAAAAAAGGAATTGAATTTCAAGTTAGTCAATGGTCAATGACCATTTTGATTTGGGCAACAACAACAACAACAAAAAGAGCGAAAATAGATGGTGATGGTGTCTTGTTTGCATAGATTATTTGCCCGGCCAGCATCAACTGATGCGTTCCATCGTCCACACGGTGTGGACGAAGACGACGACGACGATGGAGTATACCAAAAATAACTTTCTATCAATAATGTAAAATAAGTATTTTAACAACAAATTAATCGACCTTACATCTTGTTTATCTGCCACTGGTCGCTTACAGCTTGCGCTTGATGCGGTACGTTCGGGTGGAATTCCAACAACAACATGGTCAATGTGCCGTTGATGATGATTATTGCGAATGATGATGAACATCATCATCATCATCATCATCTTCGTCTTCGTCTAAGCACAGCCGCGGCCGCACAACAAACATCATCGAAACCGAAAAAAAACTGGCCAATGGTCGTGAAGGAATCCCCCTCAATCCGAGAGGACTCTCTCTCTCCCTCTCTGTGTGTTTTGGTTTCTTGACCGACTTTTAGCCATTTTGTTGGCTTGTTGCAAGCTCAAACAAAGCTTGAAAATGTGAATAATAATAATAATAATGATGCAAAAAAAATTATCTAACCGCACAACCACAACCACAACCAATATCCCCAACACCAACAAACTTGCAGCAGACATAACCTGACGCGACCTAACCGTTTCAGGTTGTACTGGTCAGCCATCGGAAAATCAGAAAAGCATACACACACACTTGCAATTGTGTTTACCCATTCAACACACACACACAAATATTCATCATCATGGTTTGTAGCCAGTGTTTTTTTGGTTTTAGGCGAAAAATAAAATGTCATACAATGTTGCGCAAATATGATGCAATAAGGTTTCCAGTAATGTGAACCAGCAGCCACAGAAAACAAAAAGGGAAAAGCCAATATCCAAGCCATTTATTATCCACAGTTGGATTCACCCAAGAAGAATAGGGGATACCATCAGTATATGGCCATAGAAACTGAGCGCTGTACGATTGGCCTGTCACGTTTTCCTCGGGTATACCTACCCGACCTACCTGTTGCTTCTGCTGTTGTTGTTGTTGTTCAAGATGCTCCCCGAGCGCATCAATATTCAATTTAATATTTCTTCTGTTCTTTTACTTTCATGATAATTATTATTACATAACAACAACAACAACAACAACAGCGAGAACAAGAGAACAAGAACAAGATGGCCAATCCCCAAAAATTTGGAAGTTATTTCTTTCTCTCATTGAATATTAATATTATTATTATTATTATTAATAATATCAATCGCTTGGGAACGAACCGCACGAACACAATATTCCTGATGGTTGGTGGTGGTCAGAGTATGTAATTAGAGAGTGTGTGTGTGTAACCAATCCAATCTCCTGGATTATCCTTGGAAAACCTGGAAGCCACGAATTTACCACACAAAAATCTGGAGCGTGGAAAGAATAACCACCATTTCCCAGTGGAACGCGCAACAGTCTACAACAGAGTTGAGCAGCCCGCGACACGCATGCGGCCAATCTAGCATTTTTGGTGCTGCCCACCAAACGCATTCCAGCAGCTAAACAACAGACGATATTGCTGATATTGCTCTCTCTGATTTGTCCAGTGATGACCAGACACACCATATAGCACTGTACAGGGATGAGCTACTGACTATATAGCACTGTAGCAGCGATCAGCTTCATCCAGTGCAGTACCAGTGTGTCTGTGCATGTTTGACGCGCCTATACGAACCGTTTTCCCCTCTCTGATTGGTCCACCAGTGATGATTTGGCCTGATGACGAGACACACTATAAACAGTAGAAGAGGCGGGATATTTTCTGCTGCTGGGTGCTGGGTGCTCTACTGTTCAGAGATGTGCTGGTCGCGGTCGTGGTCGTCGTTTACATTCTACACTACTATTTTATGCGCGCACGCGGCTCGCTAAAAATGAACGGACCGCTTTTTTGATTGGTCCGTTCATTGTCAAAAAGGTGCTCCCTCTGGTAGATTTAAAAACAATGAACAGAAACAGCAGCAGCGGCGGCAGCGGAAAAAACGCTAAACGCGTTATTTGCCAAAATACGAAAATTTTTGAATAATATTCGTCATAATAATAATAATAATAATAATAATGACGATCTCGGTCAGACTTTGCCTGTCTGCATGTGTTGCTACCTGAAAACAGGTAAAAGGTGTGTGTGTGAGGAAAATGTAGTTCAAGAAGAAGGTTTGAGAAAACCAACCCGAATAAATGAACACACAAGGGGGACGCAGAACACAACGACGACGACGAGGCAACAACACAGACAAACATACGCGCACGGTTATGCTTGGCATGATACAGACGGTTTTCCAACCTGGCCAAGAGATATGTTTGCGAAAAAAAAGCAAGCTAGCCTAGCCTAGCCTAGCCTAACTTAACCGAGAAAACAAAAATAAGCAGAAACAAAACAGCCAACAACAACAACAACAACCGAACGCAGACAATCGAATTGAATTGAATGGATCAAATAGATCAATACACACACACACACACACACACACACACACAATGCCAATACGATCAATGTTTATCGAATACCGTTACCGTTACCACCACCACCACCATCACCATCGGGCATACGCCAATATTCCGTTATATTATGCAAAAACGCCAGAAAATGAAAGAAATGACAGCTTGACCCTTTGCTTTCTAGTTCCCTTCTTCTTGTTCTTGTTTTTGATGATGATCGTCAATTTTCTGAATGCTTGGGCAGGATTGTTCCAGTTATTATCATTACTAGTATTATTATTATTATTGGCAAGGGGAGAAGCCTAGTAGTTGAGTTATGTCAGAAACGGGGCGGTGGATCCTCTCAACGACCAACAACAACAAGAAGTTGAGAGGAAAGACAACGGAATCATTAACACACGCGATCCTTGATTGAACTAAATATAATAATAATAATTATTATTATTATTTTAGTTAGTACATTGTATTAATAATAATAATGATAAAGATGAGAAGCCGGTGCATGGTTGAATGAAACAATCCACCATCCTATTGTCTTCTCCCAGAAGAAGAAGGAGAAGAAACAGAAGAAGAATCATCATCATCATTGTAGGTTTTCCCTTGAAAAGAAGGGAGAACAAGACATCGGTAAACCATCTTAAATGGATGATGATCATGATGATGATGGCTCTAAATGGTTCGGTCCAGTGAATCTTTTCACCAAAACAGTGTGTACCTGGACAGGTGTGTAGCTTCAAGTCAAGGTATACTCAATGGAGAAATACGGGGGGAAAACAACCAAAATGTATCAAATAAGTATAACAAAAAATATAGTTTCTAGTGGATCCTGGCGTCAGGATGGCGTCGATCCATCATGCAAGAAGGGGAAAACAGAAAAATTATCAAAAAAATGGATTACCTTGCCGATGATGATCCGAAATCGATTTTGGTTGATTTTTCACGAAATTGTTCTGATGATGGTTGTGATTGGCTTTTGTTATTGTTGTGATTGTTGTTGATGATGTTGTTGAAGCTGTTGCAGCCACAGCCAAAGCTGGTTCCATGTGAAATGGAATCAGACCAGAGATGATGATAATTATAATGATCATTGAATAACAATTACAATGATTTACAACTAGTTTTGATTTATTTGGTTTCATTTTGGTTCGGATATGTTTTGATTTTGATTAATTTTCAGGTTTCAGCAATGGTGATGTTCCAGGACAAGTGAACCAGGAGCAGGAGCAGGAACTGGAACAAATACTGGTAAGATAGCTAGCGCGCGTGGAAAGCTGATTCCCAATTCCAATGATTCACAATGTCTTCAACCGCATAGCTCAGATACAATAATCATTCTTGTTTGGAACTTGTTTTGTTTTGTTTTCGTTCGTTTCGTTTTCGGTTTGATTGTTTGTTTGTTCTTTCGGAAACAAAGGCTTGTGTTCCTGGAACAATGGGCCCAAAGATCACAGCAGAATAGAAGAAGATCACCGCCAACCACGGACGCACTCGTCGCACACTTTGGCGGACACACACACACGAACACCTCGATGTTGTGTATTTTATACACTTGCTTGAAAATGTTTGCTGAAAAATTTTTGCTGAAAAGTGAATGAAATGAATGGTGAAGCCGATGATGGTGAGGACAGACAAACAACGATCATCATCCTCGCGACTGGCGAAGAAAAGAAAGAAAACAATGTAAATGATGATGATGGTGATGGTGATGGTGATGATGATCGTGATCGGGCCACCAAAATACAAGCAAACAAGCAGACAGACACGGGATACACCAACCGACGGCCACCAATCCTGGAGAAGAACAAGAAGAATAAACTAACGACGACGACAACAACAACACGACAACTAAACTCAATCAACGGCAACGATCAAGATGATGGTAGACAAAAAAAACAACCCGATGATGGGACCATATTAACCGATCGAAACAGAAGAAGACGAAGAAGAAGAAGAAGAAGAACAGTCTCAAATTTTGCTCTTTTCATCATCATCATCATCATTCCTGGTAAATGGTAAAAGCTTTCTCAATCTCTCAATCACACCACGCACCGCACACACATATAGCCCCTTTCTCTACTTTCCAATCTTGAACAAGACGAACAAGAAGACCAAGAAGACGAAGACGAAGATGAAAATTTTCTGGCTCTCCGCGCTCACCTGGATTTTCCGTTAGTGATCTTGAGCTTATTATATGTGTGTATGTGCGTGTGTATTTTCTCTTTTTCCTTTCGATCATCGAGCAACCAGCCGATAAAACCGAAAAACGAAAAACAAAAATTTTTGGAGCTCTTCACTTCGCTTCCAGAAATCTTCGTCGTCTTCGTCGTGTTATTCGGCTCTATTCTGCAAACACTTATTCTCATTTGGCTCAACCGAAAACTTATTGAACCGTTACAGGTTGTTACCGAGAAGCAGAAGAAGAAGGAATGTTACATAACACACAAAAGCAACAGGTAACAGGTAAAATTACATTATCACCATTTTGAATCATGACATGGTGAGAGGAGAGGGGGGGAAAGAACCAACGAAATGCGAAAAGCGAATGAGAGAGAGCGAGAGAGAGAGACACTGGATCAATTGGCAGAACACTGGAAAGGATCCCGTTATCTTCTTCTTCTTCTTCTTCTTCGTTAACCGAATCGAAAACCAACACACTTACACACAAACACACTAACGATAGGTCGGTAGGTCGATCTTTGTTCTAGCCTGTTAACGAGAACAAAGATGATGATGATGATGAAGAGAGTGGCCAAACAAATACCGTTAACCGTTATTATCCGCCAACGCTACCAGGGTCTATTTTTTTTGCCGTTGCTATCTAACTCTCTGTCTCTCTCGCTCTCTCTCTCTCTCTCCCTATTCTTTCTCCCATGAAAATTGTCGGCGCCGAAAATGAATTCATCTTCGTTACATAACATTCAATACAATACACACAATACACAATACTCTTTGGCCTTTCTCACTGACCGATTACCGGCTGCTACAACAGCGCAGCCGGCCAACCACCATCGGCAGACAATCGACGGCCATCGATCGTTGGCATCATCGTCCTTGTTGAAGACTTGTTTTCTTCTTCTTCATCATCTTCGTCTTCGTCTTCGTCTTCGTCTTCTTCATTTGTTTCATTATTAACCAGTCAAGATGTGGTGGTGTCGAACGGTTGTGGTGTGTTCGGTTATTTCTATTTCGTTTCGTTTTACCGAATGCACGACCAAGTTATTCTGGTCATAACCATGGCGGGTCGGTTGGCTGGATGGATGGATGGCTGGCCTGGCCCGGGCGCCAATCGATTGTATGGCAAAGATTTACCTTCTATCCCCCCACCCGAACGTACCACAAATACACACAGACACACACACATACACACACCAAGGATGTGAATAAAATGAATGGCCTAATCAGATTGAATGACACGTTGAAGTCATTAAGCATCTCATCTTGGCCACAGCAGAATGATGATGGCCGACAATGATCCGCCAAAAGATCAATGGGGATAGCGCGGATAGATTGGATTGATCATTTGTTATATACCTGGGGATGTGTGCTTATGTGTGTGTGTATGCTTGTTACCTGTTGCTGTTCAGCATCAGCTTTGAATGGCTATTTTTATTTTTATTTTTTCTATCGTTGTTGTTGTTGTTGATGATTTTCTAATAAAATGATGAAGATGAAGAAAACCGAACAGAAAAATCCCAAGTACGAATGTCAGTCAAAATGAATTTGGCATTGAAGATTATTTTTGGTTTTTTTTTCGGTTTTTCGGTCTTCTTCTTCTCCTCAGATTCCTTATCTTATGCATACAGCCTAGATTTTCGGTTCAGTTTGTCTGTTTGTTTCATGGTACGTCATTAGCCATTCTGTCGGACAGCAAATCTTGTTTCACACAAATCATTGATAGCATCTGTTAGATCTTTCTTTTCTTTTATTTTTTTTCGGGTAACCTGGAAAATATTACGTAACGCAACGAAAATACTGAAACAATTGAACTTGATCCTCGTCGGTTATATAACACACACACACTGCACACAGCACACACAGCTTTCCGCTCTCTCTGCTTGTCCGACCAAGTAAATCATGTTGTATAATGATGATCATTATCATCAGCAACAAGTAAAAAAAGAAAAAAAAAGAGGGTCATTAAAAAATAGGTGTGTATGTGTGTGCGAATGAGTGCGCGCACACACAAGCTGGAGAAGTCCGTTATTGATATTATCTCATCATCGATAGTATCGATAGTATCGATACTATCGGATTTTTGGATTTTTTTTCCATTCAGATTCGCAGATCGGATCTGACCTTATGATCCGGTTTCAGGTTGAAAGAGAGAAGGGGATTCTCCTCGGTTAGTATAAGCTGCCATCACTGCACAATCGACCAATCAAACGCGCCGAAATCAAAAAATGAATGAATGAATGAATGAATGTCCCCCCCCCTAACAAACGGTAGATCTAACGGAACGGTTTTGAAAAGGCAAAG
>JAOZJS010001101.1:0-14240 GCA_025882695.1 Amerodectes protonotaria | reverse complement strand
AAAAAGTTTGAGAAGCCCTGCTGTAGAGCATTTTTTTTGCCAGAAAAACTCTATGGGATTTTCTTATGCATTGGGATATGGGGCAAACTAGACTAACTTCATACGAAGCAAGTTCACGCGCTGGCACAATTGCCGTGCTGAAAGGGTTAAGAGCCGCCTGGGAATAGCGGACTCACTTGTGTAGAAATAGTGGAACCATTTGGGTAGAAATAGTCTTTTGTTGTTTAGTACAGTTTTTGTCCACCAGATGGCAGCACTTGGCTTTAGTTCACTTTTTGTCCACCAGATGGCAGCACTTGGCTTTAGTTCACTTTTTGACCACCAGATGGCAGCACTTACGTTTAGTGGACTTACTTGCCATCTAGTGGCACCTATGTATGTTTGATAATTCGAATTTTTTTTTATTTTTTTTAATTATAATTAAAAGCATTAATCAATTACAATTGTGAATGATTATCTTGGCCTATAAAAATAAATAATAAATAAGCAATATTAATAATCATTATTCTTTGAATTGATTGCTGGAATCAGATCCATGGCTGGAACGATAACAATACCAACCAAATAATTGCCAATCTTAACCATAATGCTCTATCCACCATGGTGGCCTTTCCACCGTTGTTTCTATTGCTATTATTATTTTTGTTCTTGATTTTATCCTTAAAGAATCTCTCCAAATATGTTATATCACTGTTTTGGTCCAGATCATCGTCGTCTTCTTCATCATAATCTTCGTCGCCAACGATAGAGGATTTGGTTTTTTGATCTTCTCTGAGCGTTCTACCGCCATATTGATTATTTGAATCTAAAACAAGGGAAATGGATGTTTGAGTATCATCTACACAATCTTAAGAATGAAACTCTAAAATTAAATCTAAATAAGCTAGTTTTGTTGTGAAGCAAGACATGAATCAAGAATCTTCAATGATTTCCTGGACTGTCTCTCGCTCGCTCGCTCTCTCTCTATCTCTCTATTAGATGTGTCTCTATCTTGGTGACATAAAATCGATTCAAACATTTGAAATCTTTTCTTTCTATTCTTGAATCAATGATGTGTATCCAATAGAACAGTTTTATAGTTGATGTTGTAAGTATGGTTTCATTTTACAATCACGCACGCGGGGCATAAATCTATCATCAACATTGGAAACAAACTGTTTGATCGTAGTTTTGTACCCGCCAATATTGTCACTGTTGTTTCTAACCCTCGAATTCTTGGCGCCATAAAAAACTTCCGATGATATTTTATCTTCTTAGACAAAAGTCTTTTTGGTAGAGAAGGACTCGAATCGATGAGAGACATTTATTTAACGAGCTTGAAGCTTTGTTGTCTTGGAACCAAGCGTTGGATGATTGAATCATTGAATCATCCACCTTAAGATTTTTTAGGGGCTAAGAAGAGAATTCTATGGTCTACTCTTCATAGATCAATGTTGGGAAACTACTACCCATTACCACTGTACCACTATCGTCAAGATTTAAACCATTGGCTAATTTATGCCAGAAAAAAAGTCATCATCATTAGTATCGTCTTTTTATATATTTTTTTTCTCTCTATCTGGAATGCTGTAATTCATTTTTTCCATGGTTTTAATATATTTCTCTTTCTCTCGGTGATTTATCTAACCGTTAGGCCATTGGGATTCAAGCCTTTCATTTTTTTGGGAGCTCTTCTGAGCTCACTAGATTTATATCTTTTTCGGTTTTTTCATACATACATCCATTCTTTTACATCTCTCTCTGTAGGATGTGTGTGGTTGGTTCAATACAGCAGCAGCAACGCGCTGGTGGACCATTATCAAGCGCTAGCTGCTGCTTTAGAACCATCAAGATGATGAAAAAGATGCTATCTCCAATCGGTCTTGGATAGCTTTGGGATAGCTCGCGATCTCTAGAACCCACAAAATCCAATGGAATAAAACAAACACACATCCGCTTTGTTTTCAATTCAATTTTATATGGTTTTGTTTGCTTGAAAGTTGCAAATTTCAAAGAGCGCGCTAACTATATGGATATGATCATCATGATCACCGCCACGGTGTTACACCATGAAGACAAGAAGTGCTTGGCTCCTTGACTTGTTGTGGTGGGGGGCGTTCGGGGTTTTCGTGTAACACAACATTTCCTGGATATTGTTTGGTTGTTATTCTATCAACACACACACACTTTGAAAATTTTAGATAAATTGCTTTCCGAGGCCGTTCTCGCTCTTTCTCTGACCAAATAATTTTCTGGGTACACACTACGTAAACTTGTGCTCTCTATTCTATTATTCATCATCTTTGGATCTTTGGATGAATGATAAGAATTCCATTCAGCTTCGACACCCACACACACCAACACACATACAAACTCCAGCAGTAACCAGCAAAGCAAATTTTCAAAACTCAAAGACCACACGACTTTGTAGCTTGTGTAGGTTGTAGCTTGTAGCTTTTTTTTCTGTTTCTGTTTTGTTGGGATGTTTGTCATCATTAATTCTCAGTGGAAAACACACACCCACACACATACAAAATATAGGGCTAGCTGGCTGGCTGGCTGGCCAAAAAAAGGGGACGGGCCTTGTACTTTCCACTTTGCTGCTTTACACAGGATAGTTTGTCGATTAGTAGATATCAATCATTGACTGGGTGAAGAGTTTGAACCATTGGGGGATGGACCAAAATCATCACACTACTATCACATTGTGTTATTAGCGTTGAACGAAACGGGATGTGTGTGTTCTACAAAAGACATGCATGCATGCACGGGTGATAGAAGAGTGAGAGATGAGAGATGAGAAATCATTCATTCAACTCAAACTGTAAAACCAAACTGAACCAATCCGATGAGATGAAACAGTGAAAAAAAAATTTAGCCCTCCTCCTCTTTCTCCTCCTGGTGGTACACTTTTCACATCTTTCAAGTTATTCTCCTACTACTTTTAGGGCTTGGCTTCATCATCATCCTACATCTGTCTTGGTCCTACACCATCGAATTAATCTTCAGAATCCATGAAAGCGAGCACATTAGAATCAGACAGACAAGACTAAGAGCAAGAAGAAAAACAAAAAATAAAACAAATTCTTTTGGGCCATTTTTTGGTTCTTGTTAGTTGGTGATCCAGATCCAGGATCCAGAATCCAGATCGAGATTCAATAGCGGTAGCATTAGTAGCATGTAGGCATGTTAGTGGGACTTTATCATCTTTCATCACCATCCACAATATATAACATCCATAGACATTGGTGGTGGTGGTGGATCCTCAAACCTCAGAACGAAACGTAAAGTGATTTCAATGGGAATAATCATTCAATAACAGAATCTTCGAATCTTTGACTCTTTTTTTGTTTGGATGGATGGTTCAATGGATGTCAAATATATATAAAAAAACACACTGTTCACATGCGGATGCGGTCGATGGTGATGGGAAAAAGGGGGAGATAAATATTCATATTTTACGGTTTCGAGCTGAGCTCTCTTTCTTTTTAGCGTTGGACGTCGTTGTTTTTTTGTTTGGTCGTCGATTGGTCGAAAGAGCTTCGACAAGATGGAAATATACTAAGAAGAATCGATTAGGCCAATCATTTATTATAATAATTTTGATAGATTTTCAATCTCTTTCTCTCTCGCTCGCTCGCTCTCGATCTCGATCTCGCTCTCTCGCTTTTTTGAGTTTCGATCGATCCAGATCTATTTTTTTTTTGGTCGGTTTTCAAGTATTTTGTTTTTTTCGTTGTTGTTGTGGGTTGGTCGGGACCAGATTTTTTCCATTATATTCGGAAGAAAAACATCCATCCATCCCATCCATCTAGGAAATACGTGTTTTTTCCTTAAGGTTTTGAATATATATTCTCCTCTTCTTTTTCCACAATAAGCTCGGGCTCTTCCGACAAACAACAACAACAAGAACAACAGCAACAATCATATTGTTCAATGGTGTATGTATGTGGATCCTGAACCAATCCATACACCCCATCCCGAATGGCCGACAAGAGCCCAAGACACGACCACCACACAGTCAACAACCTCAGCCTGGATTCATCTATCTTACCAACTAAGCAATTTTCCTTTTTTCGGGTAGTTCGGATCGGTTTGTTTCCATCATCTTTTGGATTTCTCCCTAAGCATCTCCTAGGCTGTTGTTGTTGTTGTTGCCAAACCAGAAAATTCATTTGAATCATTTATGAAAATGTTCGGGAGTGCTCTGTCTGTCTGTCTTCATTGTTGCTGTTTAGCTGTTTAGATGATTAATTCTCTGGCGCTCTAGCTGGATGTTTGTGTTTGTTTTCCGGGACAAATGGATTTTATTGTGTAATAATAATAATAATAATAATAATAATAAAGCAATCATAATTATGATGGCCTTACAAGGTTGGTTTTGTTCTTCAACACGCGGCTGCATCTTCTTCGGGAATCTGGATGCTCTCTCACTCTCGCTCTCTGGCTCCATCCAATCTCACTAATTTAATATCGTAAAAATAAAATAAAATACAAGGCTCGAAGATTATGATTATGATTCAAAAATTATTAAACATAATCATAATCATCATCATCATCATCATCATAAAATGATTCTTGTCTAGCATGTTATATAATGGAAGAACAACCCATTGCACACCCATTACATAACCCTTGCATTTTTCAATCAAATTGTTTTTTTTTCTTGTTCTTGTTTTTGTTCATATCTCCCGGTCTATTTTTGGGCTAAAATTCATGTGTTTCGAAATTAAGGATTTTCAATTTATTCCCTGCTCGCTCTCTCTATTTTTCCCGCCACGATTCTTGCTTGGGGATGCCCTGAAACACAGAACAACCAAAAAAATGGGCTAATCAAATTTATTGAAAAAAATCGATTTCATTTTCTTCATAAAACAAAACTAGGCGGTGCATGTGTGTGTGCGTGTGCGTGCACATGGTCGTTGGCTATGGTCCTGGCCCATACTCATCCAGCTCATTGTGCTACCAGCTCCACCCCTCGTTATTTGCCAGGTCTTTAGTGCCAGGTTGGGATGTAGAGAGAGAGAGGGAGGCACCAAACATGGCACACCAATAACGAATTAGAGATTTAGAGACAGCGTGAGAGAGAGAGAGAGAAATGAAATGATGATAATGATTTCATATTTTTTTTCCAGCCTGCTTGTAAAAGCATACTGTCAAGAATCGAAAATCAAATGAAATAAATGAGGCAAAACATTTACTACATAAATAAGAGAGCAGAGAATAGAATCAAGAGAGAGAATAGAATCAATTTATGAATTAAGATTATTAAATTTCAATATTTCAAGCCAAGCCATTTCTTTTTGCTTTCCTGAACGCGGTTCGGATTCGTTGAACTCGAGTGATTCTCGGCAATGTGTATTCTTCCTATTCTTGAAGGGGAAAATGATTTCGGTTTTTCGGTTCCAAAAGCACAATCTCTACACATTCGAAACTTTGATAATATTTTTTTTTATTACTTGGTCACATTTTACAGAGAGATTATTATTTGCTTATATGCTGTCTGTCTGCCTGCCTGCCTGCTTTTGTTGTTTCACTGATTGGTTGCTAATAGCATGGCCATTAAGATCACCTTCTCTCTCTCTCTCTCTTTTGGCAGAATAAGATTCTGGTGAAGCCTTTTAATTGAATTTATCAATTATATTTGAAAATCGTCTCTCTCTCGGAGCTACTGTCGGAGCTTCCGCTGTCGCACAGGGGTGAGCGAAGGTTGAGCTCATCGGGGATGCTCTCACTCTTTTGAAGAGAGCTTTCAAACAAAGTTAGTTCTGGTCGAGACTGGATGTTGATGATGAAATTGAAACAAGAAAAAAATACAATTCAGAACTGAAGAGAGAGAGAGAGAGCCATCAAGTTATAAAAATAATTGTATAAAATACTGAGAATAATAACAACAACACATTAATACTAAATATTAATATAACGATCATAATCATAAAAACAATGGTTTTGGATCACGTACGCCCCCATGCAAAACCAGACCCGAGACAAACAGAAAAAAAACAAGCAACAACAATTTATTGATATTACGTGCTTCAAGACCATTTTTCATCTTGTTCTGGCCATTATTCTTTTTTTTCGGAAATGGAAAACCAAACGGAAAAACACACCACGGAAAAAAAACAATACTAAGAATAATTTCACGGTGAAAACTTTTGTCTCTGTTGTCATTGTCGTAGTTGTTCCGTATAAGAAACCCACACAGAATTGGGCAGAGAATTTAGTATTTTTTGTTTCAAGAAGAATCCTCAAGTATTTCATTATTTATTCGGTAAATCGTGCACTGAGACACCACAACAACAACAACGACTAAGAATAGGAATATTGATTGTCGTTCTAGTTTGAGGCTTTTTTTTCGCTAGTTAACCTCATTGATTGAGCTTTTATAATATTATATTCGGTAAATTATATTCAATATAATTTAATCGAGGATAATAATAATCATACAACTTCAAGACTAGGCAAAAAACGATACGAACGAAATTATTTGTCTCATTGGCGGATAGGCAAAGAAAAAACACACAAGTAAATCGTTATTCCTGGCAAAGAATCGATCTTCGAATATCTTCTTTTCTTTCCTCCGTGTGTGTGTTTGTCACCAGCCCAAAAAAAACCTGACGATTCAAGATCCGGACGGAATCTGGTATCCTTGGTTTTATTATGATCCCTCAAACTGGAAGATGGATCCAGTGATTGAATCTAAACCCATTATCCCTGGTACAGATTTAAATCCGATTCTCTCTCGCCAGAGGATTCCCAGAACAACATTCTCTATTTTTTTCTTGTGTAGAATTGAGAGACTAAATTTGAGATTTTTTTTGAGAAAAACGAGCGAGAGCGGAACAACAACAACAAAATTTTGAACCAGCGAAGTTTTCTTTTGTTCTGCAAGGCTCCGCGCATCAAAGTTAATTAAATGGAGAGAGTTCATTTATTTTCAGTGGCTTTGAAAAAAATAAACCATTTAGACTGCTTGCTAGCAAAGCAAATTTTTTTTTTCAGTTTCGGTTTCAGTTTCGGTTTCAGAAGCTAGAAACCAAGAGACCAAAAGGAAAAGATAAAAAAATATCGATTGGCAAGTGGCATGGCAAGGCAACGGCAACAATAACGGTACAACACCACACAACACAAGCAGCCGTAACTCAAACACACACAATAAAATTATTCATAACGAGCTTTAGATGAAGTTTCCTTTGGCAGAGTGATGATCAAACAACAACAGCAACAGAATCGACAAACCTACAGTTTCCCAGAGTTTCGTGGGCGTGTGTGTGAGCGAGTGCGATATTTAAAGTTTTGGAGCCAGAAAAGAATGGTTTTCCGCCACCGTATCTTGACACCAACGAGAGTTTTGTTTTTGAACTCTTTCACTCTCTCTCTCTCTTTTTCTCTGGAACCGCAAAAATTTTTGCCATTCCGGAAATACTGCTTGAGAATACCATCACCATCACCACCACCATACGACAAAATAGTGTGGTGATAGTCATAAGCAGTGAAGCGACGCGAACATCAAACACGTACAACACACAGGGTCGAGATACTGGAAAGAACCACCACCGATTGATGATGCGGTTTCTGTAACGGGACAAGTAGTTTACCCTCGACAACGACAACAACAATAAAACAGTTCAATATGATTAATGATGATAGCGGTTTGGTTGTGTGTGTATTTTGTTATTAAGAAATCGGTCCTGGCCCGGCCTGGTCTTACATCTTATATAACAACGCGACACACCCACCCACACACCCACATATAGGAAATCTGGTCCATGTCTGCTTGCTTTTGAATTGATATATTCATAGATTTTTAAAGGCAATGAAAAAAGCATTTTCAAAGCCAAATGACACACCCACACCCACACTCACCGCTATTGGTCCATTTTTCCGTGAAACTATTGGATTTGGATGAATGAATAAATGATGATGGACCACCACCACCACCACCACTGTTGGAGCGTTTTGTGGTCGGTGGACGTTTGGTGGTTGTGGTTGTGGTGGTGGTTGTCGGTGGTAATGTTGGCACTGGTATTTCTGGTTTAGCGAGCAAACGAAAACAAAATACAGGAAACGGAAATCAAATAACGGAAAAAACAAGGATATTTATCCATTTAGCTTACCATATAATCTAACTAATCCTTCTTTTTCACCAAGATTATTTTTAGCAATACACTTGTAGCTTCCAAAATCTCTTGGCTCCAATCGACGGATGGTTAGCCTCATAATGGTACGATAACCATCATGATCATCATCGAATTGATATTTTTTCTTCACCAAAGTCTTCGACGACGATGATGATGATGACGGGGATCCATAATTTCGCCCGTAGTTGCTTGATTGCTGTTGCTGTTGTTGTTCCTGTTCTGACTGTTCTATTTCCTCTAGTTCATGTTGTCTTTGTTCCATTAGTTCTTCTAATTGTTGACCATTGCCTGTCAACCAAACTGTTTCCGGTTTGGGTGATGCTTCAACACGGCATTCAAGCTCAACATCGCTGCCGATATATGCGCTTACCAATTGATTATGAACACGGATTTTAGGCCGAACTACCAAAGGAAAAAGGAGGACGATTCGAGAAAAAAAATAGGAAGAAGAATAACCATAATGATAATGATGGATAGTCTTCGGACACACACGCCCACATCCACATCCACCCGCAACCCGAATGGAACTAGCACTTACAATTGACTTGCAACACAATTCTTTTGCTTACACTGGGTGGTACACCATTGGAAGCAATACAAAGATAAGCTCCCATATCATCTCGATTCACTTGTGAAATATTAAGATATTCTCCATCCCATTTTTGTGCTGTGGAAAAAATTTACATTCATTAATATTATTGATGATGATCATCATCATGATGATCCAAGACTGGGACCGATCATCATCATCAGCATGCCAACAGAAACAAAAAAATGAATGAAAGAAAAAAGATTACCGGCAAATTTTTTCCCGCCATATTGGCCCAAATTCAGTGATTTACCATTCTGTCGGCGCCAAGTAACCGAAGGAGTTGGATAACCATTGGTGGCACATCTTAATGACACTTTTGAAAGCTCATCGACTGTTGTGTCGGAGCTGGTAAGCTCTTCATTTATCACAGGTGGCTCTATTTGGGGGATTGGATGGATTTTGGGCATCATCACGAATTTCATCGAGGATATTAATCATATCAATTGAAATGGATTCATCTATTTATCTAAACCTAAACCACCTACCATATACATCCAGATATCCTATCTGTGAAATGGTATTCTCAGCATTTATTTGGCACATATAATAACCACGATCGGCAACCTGGATACGATTTATATTCAATTGCCAATGATGTTCATTATGTGTTACTTTATATTTTCCTTCATCTTCATTCATCAATGTTTGCGTGCCCAATGTTAATAATGTTGGTGTGGAATTATCATCCATTTTTAGCCAAGTTGTCTGCGCGAAAATTTAAAAAGCGCAATAATTAGTCGGTTAGCCTATAGCTATAGCCCAATAGCCTATAATTGCCGGTGAAAGTCCTTCATCATAACGCCGCGCGACACACTGTTTAGTCTCGTGTTAATTTGTTTTTTGCCCGCATTTGCACAATACATTTCTACATTGGCCAGCCTCCAAAATACACTAGCAACAGTGTGCTACTGAACAGTGTGATTGGCTGAACAGTGTGCTGCTTGCTAAATGCTGCGTGTGATTGGTCGATTCGTCATCACACACTAACTCACTGGTATTGTTCTTGAAAATCCACCACTCAACTATCGTAGTTATAGCGAGGACGGCCGTGTTTCTCGTGTTTGGCAAGGGGGCCGGTCCTATTACAATGCGTATACGTACAATTGTCTACAATACATTTGAGCGCATAGTCAAGTGGGATAGTGTCGAGATTTTTTTCGACTGTTCAGTTCAGTTCAGTGTTGTCGTTCGCGTTGTTGAAGGACTTTCACCAGCACTGTTTGCTTGTTTGTTCCCTAAGCAAGCAAACAAACAAACAAACAACACAGACAGACCACTCCTTACCCTTATTGAAGGATCACTATGGCTGGTGATACAGGTTAGTATGGCTGTACGGCCAACTGTAGCTGTCACATTTTCTATTGGTAAAATGTACAGCGAATGTGTGGCCAATGCCGGTTGGAAGGGAGGAGCCATATTTGGCATCATCATATTTGTTTGATGACCGCCGCCATCCATCATACTACCACCATCATGATCAACAACAGAAGTGGCGGCACCTTCAAGCTCTTCCTTCTTCACCACAATAGGATTTGGCGATTGTTGATCGATAGTATCGTGATTCCAATTTGATACATATTTGATTTGATTTCTTTCACTGGAACTTTGTAACCTTTCAATGTTTATTGAATGATGATGATCATCATTGTTATTGGATGGAGAATATGGATAATAAAGTCGTTTGAAACGTTCATAATGATGATTTTTATTGCCATGATAGTGCTTTTGTTGTTGGTGTTGATGATGGTGGTGATGATGATGATGAGGATGAGGATCATGATCATTTTTTAATCTATTCTCTCTATCCAACTCCAATGGTGGTGTCCTGGACCACCATTGATCTTTCCCTTCCAGATGATGATCATGATGATCCAATCTGGCGTCATCATCATCATGATCGTAACCATCATCATCATTATTATTATTATTGTTTCTTTCTGGTGCAAATGATTCCATAGTGTCCGACAAATGTTTGGGCGTTTGCCAATCTTCTCCTGCGATGGCCAGTGTTTCTTCTTCTTCTTCTGTTGAAGGAGAAGAAGATGATGATGATGGCGGTGGCGGTGGTGGAGATTGGTGATCTTGGTGGTGATCTGTAATTAAATCAATTTGATTACAAATAGGGCCAACCAAGATGGGTACACCACCACCACGGATACAAGTTTAGGCTGGATCGCTTACACACACACACACACACCAACCAAATGAAATCAAGCATCTTTCAAGCGCGCTCTCTCTCTTTTTATTTTATTGTTATTTGTTTGAGAAAAGTTCCAAATGATTGGAACGATCGCGATCATTTTAGCGAGAATGGAAGGGAGGGAGGGGGCATTTTTTCCCAGTATCCTAAACGGTTCGAATCCCAACAACGACGACAACAATCCTATAGGACTAGAATCCAGAATCCCGGATCCCACACCATATTTTCACACTTCAGCCTCAAGGAGCCAGAGAGAGACGTGCGAATAACCACCAATATCAGCAATATGATTCTGGTGATAATCAAAAAGATTCAGAAGATTGTAATGATGTTTGGGGGGTATACTTGGGATCGTATCGTTCGTGTCTCGTTTCTCAAAATGGTTGAAAATGGTTGGCTGGCTGGTTAAAGATCCTTGCGTTCTGTGTGAGGGGAGCAGCCCAGCCCTAAGCCCAAATAAAACGTTCCAAATTGGTTTGTTCCCTGGTTTTGTCCCGTTATTCCTCTCTCCTCTCGCTCTCGCTATTTCTATGCCAATTCACACAATATGCGGCTGGTGGTTGGGAGAAGGAAAGGAAAGGAGAAAACCAATCCAATTTGATTTTGGGCTGTTAAGCAGAAACCAGAATCTAGAAGCCTGGCGAATATCTATAAAAAAACAACGACAACAACAACGACAATAATACCAACAACAACAACAACTCCTCTACTTTAGATTCCTGCCAATCGATATCCGCATATACACACAAATACACACTTCAGATCCAGAAGATCCAGAATCTGGGAGTCTCTCCGAGAGAAATATTGGTGCAAATGACACCTCCTAACTAAGCTGTAGGAGAATGAGAAAGCTGGAACAAGTTAAGGACCTGGCAAACACACACGCATACACAATCATGGAAAACAATAAAAACTCTTCATGCCAATTAGGGGATTCTAGGACCCGAAAACACACATCCACACCATCAGCACCAGCAGAAAACTTAGACATAATCAGAATACAAGTGGAAAATGATTGCACAAACACACGGATCGTGGTGTGCGATTATTGGGAATAATTTTTTATTCTACTATTATTCGGTTGCTGACGCCGATTTCAATTTAGGTCATGCCATTTGTTGTTTGCGATTATATTATATAATATAATATAATAAGAGATGAACAGAATCTTATGGAACTACTAGAACCGTATCCGGAATGATGATGTAATTAGCAAGAATAATTATTTTGATTATTATTATTATTTCCACCATCATCATCATCATAAGCATCCTCATTCAATGAATATCATCAAATCGATGAATTTTCGGGCTAAGATTGCCATCAATTCCATTCGGGAAAGAAATTGAATTGAAGTGATTCGAATTGAATTGGATGATGATGAATATTTTAGAATATTGGCGCGAAAATATGAATTATAGAAAACAATTAATGATAATAACCTTCTCTGCTAACCATGGATGTATTGTGATAGCCAGATATTGAATTCTACCAGGCTTCCAAAACCAAAGGGTTAAGCCAAAGGATTTGGTTGGCATCCTTTTGGCTCTAAATTGAAAGTACTGTTAATTTCTCTTCAGCTTCCGCTTCTAGCTTTCAGTATTTCCTATTCTATTCTATTTTTTATTTTCTAAAGAACTCCAAAGCAAATTAAGGGATTAGAAGACCATGAAGAAGCTAGATTCAGTCATTTGAGAGTGTTAAAATAAAACAGTTGCTAATGTTGTTGAATCGCTTCAATATGGTTTGAAGTCCCATAGAAAAGGAACCCTCTGGAACCTCTGGTTCAAGTTCTGGAGTCCTTTGATTCAAATCATGTATGAAATCGACTGAAACTTAATGAAACGTAAAATGTTGATAATAATACTAATATTTTGTATATTATTATGATAAATGAGGAATAAATTGAATCCAAACTTGGCTTCTTTTTGTCGCTGGCTTATTATTTTGGTTGTAGAATTTACATTCTAAATTAAAAAAGCCAGTATCTATTGGTAATTGGTAACAGCTAGAACAACATCATGATTGAATCGGCGGTAGATTTTCTAACGGGATCTTTTATTCGGGAGACTGTGTGAAAGTGTGTGTCTCTCTACCAGAATGATAATTCTTCAATTGGTCGTTTGGTGTTTGTTTGTTTGATTCTGGTCCCATCTGAGACCATCTTTTTTCACCAAAAAAACAAAAAAACAAGAGTTTGTCTGACAGTTTGTGTGTGTCCAAAATGAAAAAAGCACAAAAGTACCAAATACTACTACTTGATTAGATTCTGGGTTTTAATTGTTTTTGAAAATCAAAAGAAATGCTAAACAAACTGAACTAAACATCAAGGTTCCAACAGAAGTCCAATGTCCAACAAGACTGATTGATTGTAGATAATTGAATGGGATCTATTGGCGTTCTATTTATTAGAAGTCATAGTACACGATTCTATTCTGCACAAACAATCTGGCATGAAACCCTGGTTGGAACCCCCCATTTTGGATCCAATGCAATGATCGGGATGCAGAATCCCGATCCGATCGCGCTTTGGGTTCAATTTGAAAGAAACTTTTTTTCATTTTCGTTGTGGTGCTATTGGTGATGGTGGTGATCATATGGATTCCAATAGACATAATAATGCAAAGATGCCATGATGATGATGATGGTCACCACTACCATCATCATCATCATCTTGGAAAGATAATAATAGAGATTGGATGGCAGAAATGGAAAGCCAAAAAACTTATTCCGTATTGTGCACGTTCGGTCCGTCTCCTTTTGCCTGGGTTCCAAACATACGGAATCCCGGACCAACTTGTCAATTGGTCGATTGGTTTTTCTTCTTCTTCGTTTTTTTTCTCTCGCTCGCTCTCTCGCTCTCGCTTTCTTTGCCTATTTTTTTTTGTTGCTTAAAGAAAGATGCTAAAACTCAAACCAAAAGTGTGCATTTGGTTGGATTCTCTGATAGGATCTTTTGGATACAAGAGAGAGGGAGAGAGAGAGAGATCCAATCGGGACACGAACGGGAACGGGACGAGAACTGAAATCGATTTTCGCGCTTAATTGGTTTGCAACATCAATTGATTTTGGCCACCACCGCCGCCACCACCACCACCACTAATACCACTTTTTTGTTCCACCATAATAATGTTATAGAATTTGTGTGAAAGATGGATACACACAATTATTACATCATACACACACACAAGATTTGAGGATACACACTTGTGTGTGAATGATGTAATCGATTCGATTGCCTCCAGAAGCGATGATGATAAGCGGAGGAGCGAGGAGTAGGCCCCACCCATATAACTAATTGAACTTGTCCATTATGAACAACCCAGAG